>JAGDQP010001947.1:0-21935 GCA_022664845.1 Lepisma saccharinum
TAATTTATTTATAACTATAAAATTGGATGCAATACTCTCAGGGAGGAATATAGAAAAAATATAATAGTATTTTTATTTTATAAGCACAACGACACGCAACAACGTGTTGTAATATTTCTGTACTTAGGAGTATGCAACAACTTTTGCAGAATAACTAGTAGCATGGCCCGTTTACAGAGAAGACTTATAAGATATTCTCAATTTGTATTACCTAGTTTAAAAGCAAAAGAATGTAAGTGACATTTAACAATAAAATACATTCAGTTTATCTTTTATGTATAACAAGAAATACATGTGACACGAAATATTCATGTTTTGTTTTACCTCATCTTTGCTTTGAAGCCCCCTAATTGTAATTTTATTAATTTGTTCAATAATTTCTTGCCAGCATCTTAGAGACATTCTGCTTGTAGTAATTACGTGACGAAATGAATTCACAACATAATTTCCAATTTGTGTATTCAATTAAAAGAATCAAAGTTTAATATTTAGAAAAGTTTGTTTGTGCTATTCTACCACATAGTTTAAGACAATGACTGGTAGGAAATAAAAATGATTCATGAAACTAATTAGTTTCACTATAAACAACCTTCAAACCATCGACAAATAATAATAGTACATTCTCCAGTTCGTGCTCCTTACCGGTGATAATTAGTTTGTACAAAATATGATAGATGCATCCCAATATTATAAAATTACATTTCGCGCTCTTTCCGAATAGTAAGGTATGTTATTTTACGACATTTTGTTTTGGTTTAATATAAAATATTATTGTTTGTTTCACTACACCTAAAATTATAATTTAAAAAAAAAATGAAAGCATTTGAGTATTTTTACATCATTATTGTGGCAAGCAGATGAACAAAAGCACACAAAAAGTAACATTTGATCCATATAGTATTTATGCATAATCATTACTTTTAGTTTTTGAAATAGGAACCTTCAAAATGGACTTTCTTCCAAAATATGACGTCTTTGAACCTTTTGCTTTCTAATATTTTTTAGTTGTCTTATTTCAAAGACGTTTCTTATAATTAATAGTCTTCCAGTCCACCCTGTATATGAGAAAACTCAGTAATCATATATTATAGATATAGCTTGAAATATGCAACCAACCGGAAACTTTAAGTGGATTTATGACCGCAAGGGGAGAGAATAAAAAAACTACTGGCATGCTTTTGTTTGGTTTAAAAACCGCATTGTTTTTCTATTTCTTACCCAGTAGATCAGATACCGAATATACATGACTCATTTCACACAATCTCAGTCCATGTAAGTCATACACATGATGATCTACACCTACATAAACTATCATCAAACACTGATGCTATGGAAAGTTGATTACAGGGCTACCGTACGAAGCAGCAGTTTTGGAATGCCGTTAATACAAGGGGTCATTGCTACCTGCGATGTTGCCACTTTTATAAGCTCAATGCTCTTTCCCCCACTCTCGGGTGCTAGACAGTTTGTCCAGACGAAGGAAAGAAAAAGAAAAAAGAAACAACTCACGACGCTAGTCTGGCAACAGCGCCGGCGCGACTGAGCTGTGTAGACAATTCGACGACCAGTAAATTTTCACATCACAGATTTTGCTCTACAACTGCCATCTCTCGGACGTCCATCCAACTACGTTGCAACTTACATACACTTAAACCTGTAGTTCGATTCTGAAAGAACCAGAGTATCCAACCTACATGAAATGTTACCATGCATCATATACATTCTTAGAATATTAAACCCTCGATCGCCTTTATTTAGGTTCGCTATGCTTACATTCTTTTTAAAACAGATATTCTTTCCGGCTACAAAATACGTGATTTTAATCTTTAGATATTTAACACTACGTGTTACACAATGACAGTAAAATGGTCTGCATATATCTAAACGTTATTTATCGGTCATCTGAAAGTATCTTGAGTTCATGGGAGCTTTCGTGCAAAATATATTTATCGTGATTGGAAACCCGTACAAAGCAACGATCCACAAGGAAAGAATAATTCTAATACCAGGCAAACATGCAAATGCGGCTAAAGGTACATTAAAATCAACCAGAAAAAGCATACTGGATGTTATGAAGGTATACATAAGATTTATCCACTGGGGAAATTGTGGATTACCTTAGTCTAGGTAATATGGTGTTATTTTATTCCATGAGCCTTCTGATAAGTTGGATTGCAGAGAAACAGTACTTTACTTATTAATATAACTGATCGTGATTCCAATCTGCCCCTTATCCTTCTGTTTTATCCACCCATATCGACAAGAAATAGTTCCACGTATCTGCAGTAGAGATAAAAGTCACGCCATACCCACAAATTTACAATTATTATTATTATTATGTTATTGTAATTTTGGTACCTTCATTGTATTCAGGAATATTTGCCAGAACATCTAAAGGTTACAGAATTTATCCCGATACCAAAACATAAGGAAATAATGGCAGGAAAGTAAGTGATTATAGACAAATATACGGTTTAGGTGTGATTCCGATTATATTAAACCTGTATAGTTTTACGAAAGGAAGATTGCCAATAACAGATATAGTTGAGTTAGTGTAAACAGTAGTACGAATGGAGGTCTGGTGCGTGAGGTTTAACTGAACTTAAAAATATACCATACTCTGTTACGAAAGCTGTTTCCAGCTCGTCTGCTGCAAACCGACTTCTTTCTTATTTGAAAGATAGAAAATTTAGACTAAGATTTAAAGAAGTAATTTCCTTATATAATCCAACTTCCCGATTTTTTAACACTCGGATGTAAGTCAGTTATTGATTACCATTATTATACATGATCTTACGAATATGGATTGCGATAGTAATTTGTATGCAGTTAATGTATCAATTTATCAAAATCAATTAATAATTTAGGTGGTCATAATTAAATACAGTCTGACATTCAATTCATTTTAAAACAGCTGGCACATCCTATACAAACACTTTCAGCCGTCTCATTTCGCGTATAACATAAAAGACTATTATATAAGAATTGAAAGGCCTAGTAGAATTCTGTCTGTTGAGAGTAAATTCTAATTTGTGAAATATATTGCAATTACTGTATTATAACGCGGAAAAATCTTGAAACTATCGATTTCTCGTAGCAGTATCCAGACTTGTAAGTTATACGACTCGTATTATGCACTATTTAGAATATTTCATTTTGGAGGAGTTTTCTGTTATGAAATTTATAAGGGAAAAATTAAACTCAGCACAAACCTTTAAGAGGGAAGTAATGTACTTTCATGGCAATACTCTCCATCATTGGCAACACACTTCTACCACTGGGACTAATCGATGGATGCCTCTGTCGAAAAATTCTATGTGGCTGTAAGTGGAGACAATGCTACATCCTCTCCTACACATCTTAGTCTTACAGAATGGAACTCTTTCAACCTTTTATTCAACTCCCCAAATACGTGAAAATCGCTAGGGACAGACAATGGTAGTAGGTTGGATGGACAACGATGTCTTAAAGGAATTTGCAGGGTTTAGCTTGCACACTGCTGGCTATGTGTTGTCTATCATTATGGTGAACGGTTGGGAAACCACGGCTTTTTATCTTGATCTGCTGCCTCAACGATGTAAAGCAGTTGATGTAGCGATCGGCATTTATGGTCGCAATCACTCCAAGAACTTCATATTATAGGGTAATGATGATAAAAGAACAGCGAAATTCACATTACTTGCACTGGCTGCTTTCGTTATTATTGATGATCCTCTGTTTAAACTGCATGTTAGCAGTTTTTGTTTCAGAGTTTACAGTGATGGCGTATAGTCTAGATCCCTACTACAATGAACACTAAGATATTGTCGTCTTCCAATCGATAGTGGTCCAAATGAATGTTGGGAGAACATCAATACACGTACTACTTTTTCTTCCACAGTCAGGTTTCGTGTGATCTATTAGGATCAAAACCTCAAGATAATGTGTATTATGTGGACATTACCATGGATAAGGCGACAGAAGTGCTTTCTTGCTCTTGTTTGAGTCATCCCGCACTAGATCATCAATCCTTTCGATGTTATGGATGTGATGACATGGGCTTCCTCTGGTCCTCGGTCAAGCTGTAAAGACGATCGATCGGTCGTTTCGAAATCTTGACACCCAGTCTCTGACGATGGAAGCAAGCACTAAAACAATGCTGACCATACACAGCTTCTACTATGTGGTGAATATCCGCTTTCATGTGATCTTCGTCTGTGAGAAACTAGAGCATACAATCCTGTTTTGTTTTTGTTTTTTCTAGGAAGCCTTCATCATCACACAGACACTGCCGCACACTACTACACGATCGGCTCACGCGTCCTTGTCCAACAAAAAGGCGTGTGGTGTCACCGTTCTACTGAATTGTGTGCAGCCAATTTTCTTGGACTTGTGGCAAACTGTGTGTTTCCAATGGTGGAGAGTATTGACATGTTATTACTATGCTTTCCTTTCAAACACCTCCGCCGAGTTTTATTTGACTATCTCTTATACCTAGGTACTTTGAAAATAGAAAGAACTGGGACAAAACATGCACATACTTTTATATTTTCTATATTACTCACCATCACATTCACATAATTCTTTAGTAAATCATTATTTCATTTTAATTACATTAAACATATATAATTAATATTATTTAATCTAATTTTAATTCTTTTTAAATATTTTATGATACATTAGGGATAACGTATCACATGATGCGTTGGATAACATGATGGCTTTACAACATCTTTTGTTGCTTTATTTCATTTCATAAAAAATATAGTATTAATATTTTAAGAGTGTATGAGAAAGTTGAAAATTTATACTTTACAATCTAGATAAATCATTAAATGATGCAAATGTTTTATTCAAGATTTATAAAATAAATTATGAAATGGAATTTTAGCTTATATAAAAAAATGCACAATGGAAGTATACGAAACAAATATATCATACACAAAGAAGAAATCAATGTTCATATGTCTAGAATTATAAAAAATGCAATTAGGAATATCAACGTTAACGAACATTGCTGAAACCCATCATCAGCCTTTGTGTTGTATTTGGGAAGTAAGCTGTTCACAGCACGGCATTATTATTATGCGTCTAACGCGGACTCTTGCGGGTTTAGCTTGAAACATTCTAGTGGAAAACAACTGGTATTAATATATTTCGCTTGCAATGTGAGATTTCATGTAGAAGATTGTTTTAAAAAAATTAGAAAGACAGAATTTGGACAATTCCATAATAACAGAATTTGAACCTATAGATGTCTAAAAATGACTCGCCGGATCATGCAAATACATAGGCAAATACGGACAATGTTTCTATTAATAGTAAACAACGACGCGCTGATAATGAAGTCGATAGTGATGATGAACCTTCTTTTGGCATTATCAATAATTCAGTACCTCTCTTATGTAAAGAGAAACTGTGGTGCATATGATGGTAGGCAGAAAGAACTTCAGGAAACTCTAAACTTAATGGCTGATCAATTTGAATATTTGAATGCATAATTTTTAGCATTAAACGAAGTAAATTTTAAATTGAATGAATCAGTGTTGCGGCAAGTAAAGTCAAAAACTTATGCATGTGTGGTTCAAATGGCAATTGCAAACTCTGTACAAGGACACAGCAGACAACACAAAGACAATTATACTATTCTTGAATATACAAGGGTATATCGTCACCTTAGAACCAGAAGGTACTATGTTCAATTTTAGCAAACTGAAGTTAACGCTGTAGTTGCAGACCTTGTACTGACGCGCTTCAATCCAGAAAGTACTCTGTCACAAAATGGCCTCCAGTGGTTTGTTTGGCAACTATGCAAATAACTAATGCTGATTTGACGTGAAACTTTACACTTTAAAATGTTTTTATTTTTCAAAAGTAGTGGTTTCTCTCAAAAGGATATAGGTCAGTATTTGTCTCCACAAATGGAAGTGAGGGTTTTCCACAAAGTGAGTAAAACAGAAGGGATAATTACAATAGGCACACAGGACAAAAGATATATCACGGCAACCTTGAAAAGCACACTCTAAAAATGATACTAATCTCACAAAACATCTGAACTTCGGGGTAGGGTCCGGATCCCCAGGACCCTCTCTACGTACGTCCTATCCGTTACTGTCAACAACTAGAAGAGTGTAAAATGAAGTGGCATTTGACACCGTGTCCATGGAGTGTGATTTTGAAGGTTGCTCTGTGTGTCTATTTTGATTCTCCCTTGTGTTTTACTCATTTTAAGAAAATCCTCACTGTGAAGACAAGTACAGGCATATACCTGCAAAACTATTTACTACACGGTATTGTGGCTTTGTAGTCTTTTTTAGCACTGTCAGGTATGTCCATGTATATATTTTGAGTAATAAATACCTGTTCGAACCGAAACTGTGGTAGCTGTTGCAGTAGCTACCCGGGCTGTCTTCCACTTGCTCCAAACTTTAACGCCCTCTAATGCACAAAAGCGGCCTTACAGGGCCGAATTACTTTGCAGGTATTATCAGCATCGGGATACGAATACGAAGTCTTATTAGAAAATTTCTGTTCGAACCGAAAATCCTTCCTTGTTAATAAAGAGCAAAAGATGCAATAAGCACATTCATGCCAGTCAAGCGAATAAGAATAAATTAGGGGAAAATACTAATAAACCGAAACTGACTCTTAAGAAAGATACTAAGGTAACGAATGAATTAAAAGTCCACACGTAACAAGTAAAAACAAAAGTCCTTTTCGTAACGTGATTAGACATGGACTTATGTCGCATTTTTGAAAATGAGACATATCTACAAAGAGAACGAAAATAAAACCTAGAAGATATCCCAAATACATTTCCATTCACTCTGGAATTAGTCTCAATTATCAAATTATGGTAAGATAAGGTAACGAATGTTATACAGATAGAATGATGAATTCAAACTTCAAATCTCAAGGTGATGGAGCTTGTATTATTATCAACGAAGAGTTAAATGTTCAGCTTACAGACATCCCGCTCTATAATTTAGAAGTTATTATTGGTTTCTTATTGGCTAAAGATTGTTCATCAATAATCTAAGCACTTACTTTCACCCAAATTTCACAGTGGATATATTTAGTGAATATTGCACATGGTTTATAAACAACTTCATACACAAAGAAGATAATATATTATTCCTTGGTGATGTTAATGTAGCAGGTATTGATTGGTCAACCGACCGAATAACATCATCAACTTATTTTTCTGAGAAAAAAAGCCCAAAATTATACTAAAATTGTCCAGCCTTCTTAACTTAACATTTCTTACATACCACATGCGAAAACTAAAGTACTACATGAGCCATTGATCAATCTAGAATTGTTTGAATTTATTTTAAGACCATTAGGAAACTGATTCAGGCCGAATGGATGATGATGGTATGAATTGATGGATTGAAGAAAATGTGAGGAAACAGGAAAACCCTGAGAAAACCCACGCACATGGTGTTTGGCCATCACTCAACCCATATGGTAAGAGCAGGGATCGAACCGATTACCCCCGCACCAGAGGTAAGCGCTCAACCAACTGAGTCACTGTGACTGAATGTTCCCAGCACTTGAAAATAAAGGATATTATTATTATTTTATTGAAGGAATATAAGGGTATATATTAAATAACAAATGATTTAGTAATGTTTGTATGATAAATTCATGTTTGTTGTAGTGGGTTTATATAGTAAGTCTTAACACTTCCAATAAGTTTTACTTTATTCTTACCTTTCAATTTTCTAATATTGTATTATCAAGTAATAAAAGACTGCCGTATCACTTGACAGTTTGGAAATCAATAACTACGGCCAATCTAATAACTTGAGTACTGTATAATCATATTTCTTTTTAATCTTAACGTAGCTTCTTTCTTTATAAACTCTTATTCCACAAACTAATCAAAATAAGACTATCCAGTGAGTAGATATACTGTAAGGTCGATCCAAAATAACGGGATGCCGAACTCACAGGATAGAGCGATGATTTGGCGTGGTTGTTGCGACACGTAGGTGAGTTGGCAAGATGCGTAGGCCATCTAACACCGTTTGTACTAGATCGTGGCTGAATTTTGGCCGGAAAATAGTGATGACGTAATCCAATGTGTAACATCGTTACAAAATTGCGGGTTGTAAAAACTAGATGGATGGTGTCTGGAAATCGCCATCACGTGACGGGGCCATTGAGATAATTTGTTGGCAGACGTTTGTACATCTATTGCTAAAATAAGGTGGTGAGTGATGGTGATGACGTAATCCAGTCTGTAACATCGTTAGAAAATTGGGGTTGTTCGTGTTGGGGTGACATCATCTAAGATTGAAAAGTTGGGGAAATGACCGTTTGAAAATCTACATTGTGTGATAGTGGTCATTGAAACAGTGTGCTGTTAAGCAAGATGTTTGATTGAGCTGACCTCAATTTGGGGAGGTTAAATATATTGTACTATATTGGTAGGTAAACTTTTGCAAAACAAGATGGCGGTGGTGTAGCGTGACTCACTTGTGTAATGGTTCATTTCTCTCTGAAATGAGTAAAGTATAGCGGAAGACCATTGACGTAATAGTGTGGGTACAAGTGAGGGTTTGAGGTCAGCTGACACTGACAGGAGAGCAAGTTAGGAGATTCAAAAACATTTCATTATGAATAGACAGGACAAATAACAAACGAATAAGAATAACCTGAAGTGAACAAAGCAACAAACGAAATGAATCAGTGTGGACTTTCCTTAGACGAATAAGAATAACCAGAACTGAACAAACAAACAAATGAAACGAAAGGAATCAATGGTATATACATCATTATAAAGATAGGGAGATGAAGAAAGAGGGCTAATAGTGAATTATATTATGGTAACAGCTCTGATAAGAGCATTACCTTTCAAAGATGTGACTGTTTATTTTGATTGGCCGGCGAAACCAATACTCGTTTTATTTTACCAGGTTAAGCACATCCTGGTGGTCATTCTAATCAGCAAATTTTTCCCTTCTATATAAGTATGTGAGTAGGTAACTAAATAAGCATGTGAATAGGTAAGTATATGAGTGTGTAAGTAATTATGTGAATATGTAAGTTTATGAGTGTGTAAGTAATTATGTGAATAGGTAAGTAAGTGGATAGGAAGGTATATGAGCGGGCAGGTAATATTATTGTATAAGAGAAGGTCAAAATTTGCTGGTCAACATGCCAACTCACCACTATATCCTGTGAGTTAGGCAGCCCGTAATTTTGTATCGACCTTACAGTACATCTACTCCAGTAAAGTGAGCATAATCTCATTTTCAAATTTCTATTTAAAACAAGTTCACTTACTGTATTTTAGACATTGATAAAGAGGTAGAAACGATTTCAACATGAGGGCAGAATCATTTCATGACTACTAGCTGCTAGAAAATCCAATATTTTTAACTCAGACCTTCCAACGTACGGCTCCTACCTATATCTGTTGGTACTACATTGCATTCGTCGTATTTAAGTCTAAAACAAATAGGGGCTATCGTCCAATTCCCATATTCCGTTGAAACCAAACGGCCTATCCACTGTCTTCTTCTCTTTATTTCTCTCTCTCTCTCGCTTGCTCTTCAGGCACTCTCTTACTTTTCAATTTATCGCCTTTAGGTTCAGGTTTTTCACGTAGCAAAGAAATGGACTAAAAAGTTAAAAAATAATGCATTTATGAATAGGAAAATAAAAGCGTGGGTGCTTTTGCTTACCTTATCATAAAATCATAATATCTAAGAGCTTCCACGCTTTTATTTTCCGATTCATAAATTTATTATTTTTTAGTTTTTAGTCCATTTTTCTTTGCTTAAAAAGGTGTGTTTTTAAAAATCCTTTTTATATTTATTTTATGTATTATTGTTCTCAGTTATTTCGGTGTACATACTTTTTCTCTAGCTAATATTTTTTTGCCTAACCCCTAAAGTGTTCTGCAACCAGCTACACCGAGCCGCGATGCAGGCTAGTATTTTTTTTAGGATGAAGAAGTCTCTAATAACAAAATATTAAAATATGTTTTTTAAATATCATATATACATATATTAAAATAACAATGGAATGCTGTATTGTTACCCGATTTGCGTCGCTGTGCAAAATTTCATCATGTATGACGTCGGGAAATAAGTTAAATTAACGTTAGATGATTTGTACCAGAGATGAAACCTGATTATAGAGTAAGTTAATAAAAAGCGAGTAAAATCAATCATATAAATATATAGTAAAAACCGATAGAGATTATTATTGGGTTTCTTGAGCTACCATTTATCTGCTCATGGAGTAAAATAACAATTAAAAAAACTATCATTGTAAATTCTCTTACTGGTTAATACCTACTCGTATGAGTTAATATGTTATCTTTGTTTATAGTTGGTTTCATGTTAATATATTGAGTTTCAAGTTTCAGCAGAGGATCCGCATAGTAACTAACGTTTAATTTGTACTTGTATTAAATTTTTATCAAGTGGATCACGTATTCAGAGGTAGTGTGGGAATTAAACTTCGTAGTAAAGAGGAGGAATGAGTGAATATCACATTGCAGCCCAGTGTTTCAGTGAAGAGTGAGATTTCAGCAACTGTATGTTGTAGTCGCTTGTGGTTTTAGATGATTATCACTTTCCTAGTTGTTACTTTAGCGAATTAAAGAGCATGTAATTCTCGTTCCTATAAAAGCAAATAAAGAAGATAAGTTGCAATTACTTATATCATATATATTAATCTTAAATCCATGATAAGTGTTTTGGAATTCAAGACTTGAAAACTATATTCGGGAATAGCATAATTGAAGCCATGACTTCCAGAAGAACACAAGTCCATCAATCAATCCTGACTTTTTGTAGTGTATTGAATAGACATACATAATTACAGAAGGGTTTCATATCAAGGAAACGACATTTGTGGTTTAGATGTTTAAAACTCTTGAAAATCGGACTTTTCGTTCTGTTTTCGAAGTAATTGCAGACTATGTTAACCCACATGAAGGGAATAAAACAAAATCAGTTGCCAAGTTTAATTACAATGTATTTTTCAACAATTGAAACCATAATGAAATAATTTGCGCTCGTATTCATATTTATCCTATGTAGTGTGATCCTACATCTTTTTAATTGCAGTCCAAGGCTTCACTTTAGGAATCAGTGTTCGTATATTTCTGATTTGTATATTATCGTATTAACGAAAAAAAAAATATTGCTCATAAACGGGTTCAATGATGGTACATATTTTCCAAATTCATTTTCAGTTTGTGAACAGCTTACGGTTGATAGAATCTCATAATAACATTTTTGTCACTTATGCATGTATTTGTTTTTAGCAGTAATCGCCGCTACGAATAATCGCACTCTACTACACTTTTCGTGACTGCAAAAAACTGCTAAATTTGTATCTCCAACTTGGAATAACTTTCCAGAACATCGGCTACTTCTTTCGCGTACCACATGGAGACTAGTGACTAGCTGACAGACATTTGTGTGCCTTCCAATAGTTCCCACGACCTACAAATACAAAATGTACATGTCGCTATAGTTACGTCTGCAGGTCAGATTTCAAATTAAGACATGTTTAAAGGGAGGAAAGTCAGCACAAGTTACTGTGATTGTGTCTAAAAAAGTAAAATTCGTAAGCTTAGATGAAAAGAATGGGATTAAACGAATCAGAAAGCTGGATTTCTTGTGGAGAAATTACCTATACAGACAGGCATAAAAATGTGATATTAAAAGTAGAAATCCATATTAATTCTACAAGATACGGATTTAGATATGTATGATCAGTACTATTTTATAAGGAATCTATCTTCTGTTCGGTAGTCTTTTCATATACGTATAGCTGTGTGCTAAAGCAGTATGTGTTGTTATTGTATCCACAAGACAGGTACACAAAAATGAATTACGAGGAATTTCATACTGAATTTTAGGGAATTCCAGAGCGATGCAGTTTGCAAGTCTGCAAAACAAAAGAAGGAGAAACCCTGTGCTCGATCGATGCCACGTGGCAATGAAAGCTGACGTCATCGTACTTAAACAATGCACAGAGGGGGCGCGAGCAGAAGACTCTTTCAAAGAGTAAAAGCGGTCGAAAAGCGGAAGATGATTTTATTTTGGGAGAAAAAAGGCGGCCGATTTTGATTTAAGGATGAATGGAGAGGAACTAGCAGTTAAAACTGAACTAAAAAGGAAAGTGAAGGAAACGTAAAGAGGAGGTTAAACGACTGTTAAAAGAAGCAGAAAGATTAGCAAAACATCTCAATTGAAGTGCGTGTAGCGGAAGACATGCAACGAAGGAATTAAAGATATACAAATAGGCACAAAAGAGTAAACTTGACATTGCAAGTCTTCTTCCCTTGACACAAAGTGGAACAAAATAATATTAAAAAATTACATTCGTCGCCTGAATTACACACAACTGGCACGGTGGCCGACAGAAATTTTTCCTACTGAGAAATCCCAATTAACTTTCATGGTGTAGTATGAATGTAGTACAGACGGAAGCAAAGCTCCATCGTAAAAGAAATAATCAGCCTTTGTCAATGCTTTGTTCATTGGACCACAGAAAAGAGTTTTCTCTATCAATGCAACTTTCATATTTATTTTCTTGTATTTGTTTCTTATTCACACTTTATGTATTCACGCTTCTAAGGACGTGGCCTACAGATTTTGTTAAAATTAACATCATTTAATGGATCTCCATCGGATTCCAGTCCGAGCCGAATCATGCTAACCATTTATCCAACCGGTATTCAGTTCCTTTGATCACATACTTACGATCACTGGCTTCGTATATGCACTGGAGAGGCAGAGCAAAATTTTCGAGTTTCACTTACTACGGCCTCCTTCGCTGAGTTCTGCAGAATTTTCCTTACCCTGCACTTGGCGAATGCCAGGATAGCACTTTCAATACAGACCCTCCACGGTAACCTTTCTCATACTTAAGGCTAGAAGTGTGCTTGCCGGTGGATATCATCGCTCCAACTTATTAAGAGCTTACTCGGTAGCATCTGTCAGTTTATTATTGGTAATTAAAACTAAATTTCAGTGAACCGATCGCTTGCCACTGTTCTTCTATTTGAGGAAGATATACGGGCCGAAACAGGACTAGATGACTAGAGAATGGAGAAGACTCCATAATGAAGAACTGTACAACTCACCCGATGTTGTAAGAATAATGAAATCGCGATGACTAAAATGTGCAGGCCATGTAGCTCGAATGGGAGAAAAACGAAGATTATATTGGCTGGAAAGCTGGATGGAAAGAGACAATTGGGAAGACCGCGACGATGTTGCGAGTACAATATTAGAAGTGATCTTCGAGAAGTAGATGTTTGTGATGAAAACTGGCTTGATCTTGCCCAAGAAAGAAGCCTATGGTGATCGTTTTTTTACTACGAGTTCCGTAAGCCATACAGTAAGTAAATAAGTAAGTAAGTATTGTTCTTCTGTAATGTCTTTGATACTATGATCTCCACAAAGAAATTCAAGTTGTTAGTGGCCAGAAAGTTCATAAAAATTAAGCTAGTCTACTAGACGGAAGAACGATTGAGTATTTACCATAGATGTACATTTACGCCTGATATCAGTCAACCTCATCCTCCAGTATAAGCTTCGGCTTCAACCGCCATTCGCCATAACCCTCCGGCCCCGATCTGAGCCTTCACCTCCACTGCCCTCACCGTGCAGCATGTAGTTTGCAATAGCTTCCAATCGCCCTCACCGCACAACACTAGCTCACGAACGCCCTCATTCTTCAGCTCTGATCTGGCCCTTGACCTCCGACGTGATCACCCTCCAGCATAAAATTCCCTGTCATGCTTCCCTCCAGGGTGGAGGGTGAGGGCGAATGAGGTTGTGGTCTAACCTCCGAAGCGTCAGCCTTAGGAGATCGACCCTTTTTAGTATGCTTACTGTTATTAAAAAAGGTATTATGCTCTTTTATCAAATGTTCAGTGTTTATGATAATATGAGAAATTGTACGAATAATGTAAGCGGAGAAATACAGTAAATAGTTGATCCGTAATGTGTCGTTGCGTGAATGATAGGCATTAAGTCAAAGTTGTTAATTCTCTAGAAAGTTATCGTTTGATCTTATAACATATCCTTAAATGCTGTTATAAAAATAGCAAATAATATTGTTTCCTTTTATTGTTGTTTATAATATTGTTGTCATTTTCGCTTTAGATCATTTATGATCTCAAGGCAACGTAACGTTCTATCCATTAGATTTGTTTGAATCTTGCCTAGTGATCTGAACTACAACTAGTGCTCGCCTGTTTTTATATTTATAAAGATTTCGACGATTTGACGCAGTCAATTGCACATACAGATGATGACAATAGGTATGAAGTTAATGTAGAGACCATTAATGTAGAGACAGTTAACAGTTACGCTTATCCAAAAAGGTGCGAGTAGCTCTGTGAGGCACGGTAGCAGGATATAGCAGCACCGTCAGAACATCGCGCAAAGGACCAGTGCCGTTTAAAACAGAGCATTAGAACGATACCGGATTCGAAACAAAGTTCTAAAGGTTTCTACTTGAAACGTTCCTGTATTACTATGTCATTGGTTGGACAAACATTTTGTTAAGTTTCAAAGAGTGGTGTGATCACTACGTTTGCACGACATGGACCCATCTGAGTTATTCTGTGACCCACAGTAGGTCAGAATGTCGAAAACGTGGTCAAAAATAAAAGTAAGTTTCAAGTTAGGAATTTTGAACTAGTAGATTGGCTATAGTAATGTTGGGACTATTAAATCCCGCTCATAGAAAGAGTCGAGCATTTCTTACGACGGTTGCATTTCAGATCAAACGTAGCACTCATGTGTGAGCGACTCATCTGGCTAGTCGGGAGGAACACGTGGTGCGTCGTTGACGTGAAATATCTTTGTGCTATGGAGGTGAACTTAAAAATATTGAAAGAGAGGCTGCTTAAGAAAGTATGTATTTAATTAAAAATGGCAATTTAAGTTTTTAATCATATACCAAGAACTATTTTTTTTTAAATCAACGTTCATACTGAAAAATGAATAAAATTATCATAAAATATAATGAAAAGTGAGATATAAGTTGCGTATCCCACAGCATTCCGCTAAATTTCGAATTGTCTGATAAAGTATATAGTATTTTCACGAATCAGCCTTAAAACACAGCTACTCCGGTAATGACCAACATTTGAAGTGGCAGCTGCAATATTTCGTTATTTAATCATTTTGTTAATGTTGATTAAAAAGTACAAAATTCTGTCCAAATTCATACAAGTAACGTATTAAACGATAACTATAACATAGTACAGGGCAGGACAAAGGACAGGAGGAAGCGGGGACGTACGCAGGGGGGTCCTGGGAGTCTGGACCCCTCCCCAAACTTCAGCCTATCCTTGTGAAATGAGTATCATTTTTGGTAGAATTTTAGACATTTTACGTAAATTTCACACTCAGACAAACCTCGGATACCCCGAAATCAACTTCTGGGTGGGTGCCTGAGAGGAAGATAATGCTTTCTCTCTTTAAGGATTCGATGAATAACTTAGAAAAAGACAGGCGAAGCCAGGATATGCTGTCCTATCTTATTTGAATCTCATGTTTGTTCTATTGCAGCTTAGAGTTTGAAGCTGATACTTTTATGACATTTTTGTGTCGTATTAATGTTTATTAATACATGTTTTAATAAATAATTGCAAATGTAATAAAAATTAGTTTTTGCAATAAAAGAAAAACATTATAAATACGCTACGCAAACGTTTTTTTCAATACATTTTCTTACATATAAATAATAAATGAATAAATAAGCAGTGTGCGAATTAACGGGGGGATGAGGGAGTAATCTCTCCCTGTGAGTCTGCATGTAGAGGTATGTATCAGAAGCTGACGAGGTTTCAGATCAGGATTCGGATGACGATAGCGATTATGAGAGTGATTTGGATGCAGATTTCAGCAATTATTCATATGCGGTTGAGAGTTAAGAAGCAGCTGGACGGAAGTGGGAGGGGGAGGAGAAGAAATAGAAGAATTGCAAGATTAAAAACTTCGTACACTGCAAAAAATAAAATAGCTGTGTTAATTCAACACAATGCGGTGTCCCAGCGTGACTACTACTTTTGTATGTTAAATCAACACAACACACGGTGTTGATTTCGGTACTGTGAAAGAAAAAAGTTTCGGCTGCACTAAGATTTGAACGTGGGTTGCTCAGTTAGAAGTCGAGCGTCTTACCGACTTGGCTAAATCGCCAGACAGAAAAAGCACTAGATGCAAACGATATTTAGTGAACAACATTTGAATTAACGACTACGCTATAGATTTACACAGTGTGTGGGATCAAATATATGTTGCTGAACCCCAAAACAAACTAAGTTACTTGCACGACTTATTCCATGGTTTAATCACTTCCTATTTGTCAATTGAGAACCAGAATTCCCATTCATTGAGAATATTCTATTTCTATGAAAGCAAGCAAGATGTTATGAACACTTGAGCAGCATAACTGCTTTCTTAACATAACAACATATGAAATGCTGCGCTGGCTTTCATAGAAATGGAACATATTCTCAATGAATGGGGATTGAGATCCCTAATGAACCAATGGAAAAGTTATTAAATCATGGCATTAGTCGTGAGAGTAACTTTGTTTGTGTTTGGGGTTCAGCAACCTTTTTTATCCTCTATATTGTTTCAATCTAGTGCTCTTTCCGTCTGACGATTTAGCGAAGTCGGTAAGACGCTCGACTTCTAACTGAACACCTATGTGCAAGTCTAACTGCAGCCTTAACTTTATTTTTCTGCCAGTACCGAAATCAACACCGTGAGTTGTGTTGATTTAACATACAAAAGTGGTAGTCACGCTGAGACACCGCATTGTGTTGAATTAACACAACTATTTTTTACTTTGTATAAATTTGTTCGTTCTTTTCTATACTATTTGTATTTTTTTAAATAATAAAGCCATTTTGAATTTTCCAATTTTAATGTCAAATTCGTAATTAGAACGGTCAGAACCCCTTATCTGCAGATTTTTGTCCACATTGACCGAATTTTTAATTTTGGACACGTTTTCGACATTCTGACTCACTGTGTGACGTAATAGATAGGTCCATTTGCACCTATAATCCTATATCTAAGAATATTAGGAAAGTGTGGGCGATTATCGAAACGGTATCGCTTAATATCTGTCAGGAATTCTTTCCTTTGCTTGTGGTATCGATGCCACGTAGAGTTACTGCCAGGTTAAAAAGATCTTAAACGATAAGAGATACCAATCTCATGATTTTTTATATCGTGCTGGTATTATGAACACTATGTGTTGGTCTCAATGTATAGACTATAATGTTTCAATTATAGGGTTTCTAACGAAAGTCTATCTTATTCTAGGGACTTAAGCGCATGTTTAGTTCGAGTATTTTAGCGCTCGTATTTTAGTTCTTTAGTATTTTTTTAACTCTATTGTCTGCTCTTCTGTATAATAAATTTTGAACAGCACAGCCTGTAAAGAGATTAATTCGCTACACAGAGGCCTTCAGATGTTTCTCGAAGAAGGTAAATATTTAAGAATACGAATTCAAGTAGCAGAAAATGAAATGATGTTATTCATTCGCCGGGAATTTTACTATAGGAGGGGGTAATTGTGCTTACTTTCTGAGAGAGATTCGCAAATGGTTTTTCATTCAAAAAAGGTTTGTTTCTTTCTTTTTATCAACTCTTAGGATCTCCTTTTTTACGGCGACGTAATTTGTAAATTTATTAACGAGGATCGTGATAACAAAACTCCGGAAAGGAAAGAAAGGAAAATTAAAAGGTTAGAGCGAAACCAATTTGGAGGCTGCTTTCCGTCGATACAACTTTGTGTGTGTGAAGAGATTTTTAGGGCAAATGACAGTGTTGGCAACTTACAACTGAAACATGTTACTAAGAAAAAATCCATGTTGTTGTAACTTCGACTTAGAGTTTTGATTTAACTTTTATTAAGAAAATGAGATTGCGTAATGATCTCTCTCGGTGTAGACATCTTCTAGGTGTATCCAGATTTCCGTTTCTGAGAGAGAGGGAGAGAACATCGCGATATGTGGATCCGAAAGTTTGTATGGAGGAAATCAATTACTGATATTTGAAGCATTATCCAAAGAGTCGGATCTGGATCCATATTTCCGAAATATCCGAATCTCATTGAATCCGAATGCCGTTCTTGCTGTACCCGGATATTTAAACGCCAGCACTTCTGGCCTTCTTTCATGTGAAGCTAGTGTCCCAAAATAATGTGATCTAATAGGACTGACAAGAAACAATATGCACGGATGAATGCCGTTAGGAGGGATCGAACCTGGGTTGCCTTCACAGTACTGATCCAAAATCAATGATCTGCCCTAAACAACACAGGCATATTTTAGGGATATCATGGAAATATTCCCATGAAGATATTAGTTTATCCTTGGGATACCTTAAGAGAATATGATATACGTCAAAAACAATTTACGAATATCTTACATAAGGTCATATTCAAAGGATCTATGCAATCTACGAATCTGTGTAGGATTATTTCCTTTACATTTGATTAAGAATATTGTAGAGATATTGCAGAAATACCAACCCACATAATCTTTTAAATATTCGCAGAAGTATTTGTGCTAGACATAATTTTATTTGCTCTAAACATTCGAGTCATTTTGCATGTATTTGTCATGAAAACAAAAATATTCTTGAAGTAGTTTCTGATCATGTGGAACGCCACTGGACCGTAGAGGTTATATAGTTAAAGTTATATTTAGTTAATTATGGTATAGCAGCCACTATTTCACTGTGTAGATAAGTGAATTATTTTATACATTTATGGAAGGGCAGTTTATACCTGTTCATATTTGCCCTTGTTCTTAACCTAATCATAAGCGTATTACTGAACTATTGTATTTGCTTAAGTTTGCACCAGTATGTCTTTGGACTTCCAAGGATGTGTCTTTAACAAGTGCTACTATGGAATCGAGACGCAGAGCTTAGGCTAGCTTTAGTCAAATGTACTCAACATGCAAAATATTAGACAGTGACGTTCACGTATGTTCAAGATATACATTTCTGAAATTGTTCAAAATTACTATAGACGCAATGTCCCACATAGATGATATAGTCATCGTTGGATAGGTATTAACGAATATTACCAAATTGCCTGTGGTACGAGAGTTTCAAGATTGGCCGCAAGTTTCTTGCAGGTTTCTAAAATTGTTTGAGATTCTTCGAAGCCTGTAGAGTTATTTACTGTTTATGCCATCATTAGTTCACTTAACCCACTATTTTCATCAGGTATTGATAGGTTAATTAAGGGAGGTTAGCCCTCTTTTGTAGGACTTCTTCTCCAAATTCTTATCATTGAAATTATCTTCGTATCTTTTAAAACACTTTAACTCGAAGGTGCAAGAATTGGCCTCCTCATCTACATTGAATTCACGTGTTTAAGACCAATATGAAAGATCCTATTAAATTACTTCTTTAGATTCTTTACTAACTTCCGTTTAGAGTTAAACCTACCCTTTTCTTTTAAAAAAGCTTAGAATTATGTGATTTGTTTTAGAATTAGGTTTACCAATTAAAGAGTCCATTGGTTGGGAATTGACCTGACCATGTTTTAAGCTTTGCAGAAGGTAGATCTATCTCTTACGACCTTAAAGCGTTCAAGGAGTACATTAGCCTGATTCAAAGTAGCCTACCTTCTAGTACCAGATGTAAAGGTCTTAAATTCAAATAAATTCAAGGAGCACATGACTTACATCACATTAACAGACGCCATTTCGAAATCACGATGTGGTGATGCTTTAAATGAAAGCTGTGTAAATGCTATTGGCTTTTATTGTGTCCCAATATTAATCTACTATACTTCACCTGAACCGAAATTTAGGCAAGGTCTTCGCAAAATCTGTATCTTTGATTAATTCAAATATCCATAGCCCAATGCTCTTTATTTTTATGAAGTACAAGATAAAAGTTTGTATATGGTACAGAAATATATGGTTATTAGCCGTAGTACGATCCTTACCTGATTGCGTAACTGCAACAAGATAAAAATGTATGTTTTTGTGGTCTCTACTGCTTAGTTGTGATGCCATTCACAAGTCATGAAAGTTTTAAACACTTAAAACATAATTAAAACATATTTTAATTTACTGCCTCATTCCATCTCATGCCAACAGACGTTTACATCTCTTGTGATTCAGGATACCATGTCAATGGAAGACTTTCCTAGAACATCTTCCCTTCCTCCTCGTCTTTAATTCTCTCCTTCTCTATCTTTTTCATTTTCATTTCCTATCAATACATGATCATCAAAGGGCTGCGACAGTTGCGTTCTTTTCTTAATCATTGATCTACATACATCTAGCCAACGTATGAAAACCATTGGAAGGCATGGCCCCCGCCCCCCGGCGGAAACTTCTATTAGTCGAAGCGGTAGGCGATATGATGCCGCAAATCATGATACAAGCATGCCACTTGGCAGAAATGCATTTTAGACTAAAGTGATCCATTTTAGAAGGGAACCCCCAAAAACATTCTCTTAGGGGTGGATGGTGCGGGGAGGGGAGGTATTTTAAAAAATGCATTTTTGTGGCATGTGGAGTGTTGTTCTATATGTTTCTTTGGATGATAAATCCAGTGGAATTGGTTTTGAGACGTTCGGACAGCTTGTTTGGCTTGCGGAGCTATGTTGTTGAGAACTTTTAAGTAAAAATAGTGTAAACTTTTTAGAATTACCCAAGAGTACAGATATAATATTTTTGTATTATTACACAGTTAACACTTTATATTTTATGTTTGTTTCTTTCACGAAAATGATAGTTTATGATTTGAGAAACTAATAGCTCGTTTAATATTTTCAGATCGGTTGTAAGTTTCCAATCCGCCTGAAATTTATAGAGATGGGTCCTAAACGACTTCGCATAGCTTCTCCGACTACATCTACAGCTGCTTATTTTGATTGTAGTAAATGTTGTATATGCAGGAAAGGCGACGGCGTTTTGGTCAGACCTTCTTCCAACAAGGACGTCTCGAAACGTAATGGTGGATTTAAAACTCTAGCAGATAATCTTAATGAGCTGTCTTCACTTGGGCAACTTTCTCCCGATATTGATTTGCAAGTACTTAATAATGGAGAAGGAGTGGAGCCTACTTTGTCATCACATTCTTCTTGCTTGCATAAAGTTTGTCTTAATAGATTTAACACTAAGAACGTTAATCGTGCTAAGGAAACGAAGAAACTATGCTGAAATGTTCTGTAGAGTGTCGGTCGACAAGAGGTTCTGCACCGCCTATTAATCTGAAATCTTATGTTTGTTTCATTTACGAATGTAGACCAAAGTGGAACGAGCAATTAAGAAATGTGTCTACGTTTGAAATGGGCAATCGCATTACAGACATTGCAAATTCATTAAATGACAGTAAACTTGTGGCCACATTAGGAGCTGGTGACTTGATTGCAAAGGAGGCCAAATATCACCACCATTCGTGACAGAGTTACACAATCGCCATAGGAGACAAAAGATTCACTTATCAGATCGAGTTCAAGACAACCAGACTCTGGATGCATTTGCTTTTGCACATGTTGCTTCATTCATAGCGAACAAACTTTGCCAGGATGACACTGAATTTGTATTTAAGATGGGTATCCTTGCAAGAATGTATAAGTTAATGGAACTCACACGGAGTGTGTCACCAGTCACCACCACACGTACACACAACTATTAAACCTAAACTTCTAGGTTTATGTGGATTCGTTTTACTAAAATTACACGAGTAATGCCTAGTATCAAAGATGGGTGCTAACATTTAGTTCCAATGCTAAAATATCCTTAATATTTAAAACTACCAAAGCAATCATTTACGTTTTTATAATAACTGATGAAAGAACGCATACACTGGGTCAGACATATACATATTTAATCAACCTTAATGTCCTGCATAACATATAGCAAGCAACAGTGCTCTTTTCATAATTGATATTGTTAAGCATATTTTGTC
>JAGDQP010001947.1:21945-88753 GCA_022664845.1 Lepisma saccharinum
CAATATGTCGAACTATTAATTCGATTTAAATCCAAGTCCATCTTGTAGTTTTAAAACACCCTCGAATCTGATTGGCTAAACGTTTTCCTACCAGAACAAAGCTGAAATAGCCTTTTCGCTTAAAACGGTTAACTACATATCTTCGTTTGAAATTACTAAGTTCTTACTTAAATATTGACACAATTGTCAACAACTAGGTTGCACGAGAGAATACTTTCTCATCTTTCTCAAACTATGGCAGAAAAGTCGGGAAAGGAATAGTGCTTATTCGTAACAGTGCAAATATCTTCCGAGACACACCTTTCGAGGATGCAGATGAGGATGTGATAGCCTTAGAACGATTCATTAAACGTTTGCGGAAAGATATTTCTGCTGCCAACGGAATCCACAGATTCTTTTCAATATAATTGCCAGATGTCCTCAGTTCCCCCTTCCCTGCTTGCAGTGGTAAACTTGCTTTTATATGGTTCGTCAGAAATTTAAGATTGCAAAGCTACACAGTCGGCTTTGTCCATAAGTCAGTTGATTCTCCTAAATTTTAAGGACCGGATTCCTATAGGTCAGATTGTGAGGCATCATAAATCTCGGGAACCATCATTGCCAATTTACATGGCACTATCAACCTATAGCAGGAGCAAGGAGGGAATAGATGATATGCATCGGCTTGTGCTCTCAATATCATCAAATCGCTTGATGGAAATAACTTCAGCTCTCTCTCAGACTGCGATTGAACGAGCGAAAGGAGCGGAGGTTCTTTGTCCACCCACTTTCCGGCGAAGCCTATTTGCTGTTGAGGATTACGACAATATAATCCAAGTAGTGTCACCTCTCAAGAATCATTTCACGGCACCGCAATGTCTGTTTCAACTTCCTTCAAATGTTGGTGAGGGAGAACCAAGGTCCTACAAGTCTTCATTTTTCAGACATTAACCTATCAAACTGGACGGTACCAGAGTTACCGGAACTATATAGTATTGTTAAGACAACTGTACTTCGCACCAAAGAGACTGCCCACACCAAATGCAATAAAGATATTGGAACCTCAAGACTCATAAAGTCCTGCAAGCTATGGTTGCTGGAAAGTACCTAAATGACTTGAACATATTCACCGTCATATTAATAGTGCTGATTAATCTGTTCGTTTGCAACTTTCATGGGAGACTTTTCATGTCAGTCAAGTCTTAGGAGATGTATGTGTAATCAAAATACCGTCACCTTTCCTGCATATACAGCATTTACTACAATAAAAATAAGAAGCTGTGGTTGTAGTCGGGAAGCTACGCAAAGTCGTTAAGGACCCATCTCTATAAATTGCAGGAGAATTGGAACCTCACAACCAATAGTTAGCTATCTGAAAATAGGAAACGGGCTGCATTTCGTCCAAGAAACAAACATGAAATATAAAGAGTTTTAACTGTCTACTAATACAAAAATATTATATCAGTACTCTGCGGATAATTCTCGAAAAATATACATAATTCTTTCGTAAAAATTCTCAACAAGAAAGCTCTGCAAGCCTAAAAACAGTCCGAATGTCTCAAACCCGATTTCACTGGATTTATCATCCAAGGAAACATATAGAACTACACCCCACATAAAACAAAAATGCATTTTGTTCTTCAAAAAATGTCTCCCTCACGCCCCTTCCACAACATAGCTCTGCAAGCCTAACAAACAATACGAACGTCTCAAAACCGATTTCATAGGATTTATCATCCAAAGATACACATAGAACACCCCACATGCCACAAAAGTACATATAAAAAAATACCTCCCCTCCTCGTCCCCTCCACAACATAGCTCGGCAAGCATAAAAACAGTGTGAACGTCTCGAAACTGATTTTTCTGGATTTTTCATACAAAGAAACATATAGAACAAACCCTACATGCCACAAAAATATATTTTTTTTTTCCAAAAAAATACCTCTCTTCCCTTCCCCCTGCATCCCTAAGGGAAATTTTTGTAAGGCTCTTTCTAAAATGCATTATTTGAGTCCAAAATACGTTCCTACCAAGCGGCATTCTTGTATGTCAATTTGCGGTACATGAGTTTAAATAACCTTGTACTACTACGATTATATATCTGAACTTATCATGAACCTCTCTCTCTGTCTGTCTCTTACCCGGGTTACGCTATGTATGTTAAGATATGAAACTTCTAACGCCTTACTCAATTAGACTAATAATGTCTGTGAATAAATTAGAACAAATATCCAAGGTTGTTGTAAGCTCTTGTTGTAAGCTTTGAGCATGTTTGTGACAAATAGAGTCATTGGGGGTGAAGTGGGTATGTTTCAAACATATTGCAACATATTTACCATATATTTGTATTCAACTGAAAACTTATTGGTAATTTGTACACTTTGAACTTTCTGCTACAAAGTAAATATAGAGTAATACAAAGATAGCATGAGATAAGACAGGAAAAAAAACAAGAAATAATTATGTCTGAATTACCCACTTCACCCCGTCACTCGGGGTGAAGTGGGTAGGTGCATGGGGTGAAGTGAGTATAAAGATGGCTTCAAGTGTACAGTGAGAACTAGTCCACCAGACGTTAGGTCAAGTAAAGATAAAAATCCTTATCTCCTGTTTGAGTCAAGAACGAAATTATATGGGTAAAAATGGGGACTGTGAAAAATGCTATCAATTGTTCGAAATTAAATTGTAATGTTTTATCTACTAGATACTGTAGGTAAAAAGTGACTCAGTACTTTGAAACTGAAAGAGAGACTCACATGGGACATTGTGAGGTACAGAAACATTTTCTCGACACAATGTGAACTAGAGTTAAGGCGTTCTTGCTTGCACTAGCATGGCTGAAACAAAAATTTATATTTTTCTATGAACAAGGTCCACATGCTTCCTTCTCCATTGGAAACTGTGGGATGGAGTAGAAAAGGGATTAGTACGGAATAAAGCAACAGTCAACTTTTGGCACACAAAAACTGCAACTTATTAGAAGCACCAACACAGTATTCATGATACCAAACACCACACTCTTGGCACTGTATCCAGTTGAGAAAATTTGTTGGACGTCGCACTGGTGAAAGATTTTATGCAGAACCCACACACGTTGTCGTCGATAGAAGTATTTTCTGTACGCGAGGATTCAGAGTGAAGAGACTTCCTCGATTTTTTCCCGCTCAATTTCATAATCCTATGGTCTGGACGTTCGGACTAAGAAACTTCCTATATTTTGTTCCTCTCAATTTCGCAATATGGTCTGGAGACGTCAATATCTCAGATCCCTGCCTTGCTCTCTTCCTCTTCTCCACTGACGGTCTCTTGTGAGGTGAAGGTAAAATCTCTCGTGCTCCTGTTGTTATTGGTGATTCTTGTCTGTCGGGCTCCTGAACAGCACTAACCGCTTCGTGATCAGGCGCATCCGTGGGCTGAATTGTAACAAGTTTATCATCGGGTATGGCCAATCTGTTTAGTGGAAATATACCAGTTGCTGTAAAGCCTGCAACGTCGTTACCAGCTGTCGCAGTCCTTCCCCATGCTTCATTCAGTAGGTGACCAAACTGAACTTGAGTTACTAATCTACATGGATGTGAGTAAAGCCACGGATTACATGCTTGCTTTAAGAATACACTCAGAGGTCGGAAGAAAGCCTTGTCCAAAGGTTCACTTTACTCACACCAGGTGAATACCGGGATGGTGCCTTATATATTTAGGCCCTGCCCGCTACTTTTCCACATCCTTACCCCTCCCCTATCTCAGCCTAAGCCTTATATTAAAGGCCTAAATAAATTCATTTCAATTCACCTTAATCTATAAATCGTATTATATAATTATATATACACCAATGATAAATTACACATCACTATTGAACGTACATACAAATGAAGCATAGGTACCCACTTCACCCCACATGACATTACCCACTTCACCCCATTTTACACCTTTTTTTTCGTTACCACTTTCTTACTATTCTATGCAGGATCTACATCAATATCTTTTTCATATGCACAATGAAGGCTTGCTTTACAATATAGTGGAATCTGCACTCCAAAGTTGTGTGATGAACACGATATACAGCTTAAGTTCTCATGTTTAATATTTATAAGAACGAAAAAGACATGAGTGGTTTACTTGTCTTGAAACAAATATGTGTCTTCTGACACGTCTCTTGCGCGTTGTTTTCGTGATTCACTCATGCAGTAGGTCCCTCTTGAATGACTGTAGCGCTGATAGTACTTGGTTCTCTCTTTCATCTGATTACGATGTTGCCAGATCTTCACAACCTTAGCATTACCCACTTCACCCCACCACCCACTTCACCCCCAATGACTATATATACAGCATTCGTTTCTGCAGGAAATATAGATGTTGTTTCTGGAAGTTTTACATGAGAGTAATACTCTGCTGGAGGATCAACAATCGCTACTCCCAGCGAAGTCACATTCGATGAGGCATCAATGTAATAAAAGTAATAGTCATTCCATTGCTCTTTTCATAGAGGCCATTACTCTCTGAATAATCACATCTACCATTCATTAATTCTGAAGTTCTTCGCAGAAACTTTGCTTGTATGATAGCTGGACGCAGTAATTTTCTTGCTTCCAATTTACTCAGTACCAGTAGACTGTAATATATAATGCTTGTGAAATAGTTTTCATTGGGTTCTCACTAGGTATTATTTTAAACATGTTAAATAATTTTAACTCTTCCCTGTTAAATTTAGTATTATGTAATTTTCATCTAAATTGCCAGTTAAATGTAATTCCAAGATATTTTCCAAACTCAATTATTTCATCTGAAGTAATTCTTTGTCCAAATGTTTCAATCTTAATCTTTCTTTTTGCAAATAGCGTAATTTTCGTCTTATTAACTGTAATATTAAAAAACTGTAATTACTAGCACTGTTCTCATAGCTCCTCAATATTCTATAATTACCTACATTTTTATCTATCGTTCTAACATCTGCAAATGCTATGCTTTCATAAATCAGCTGTCCACAAGTCAAGCAAACACGAAGTTGTCCTCTTTAAAAACTGGAAGAGAATTTTCCTTCCCTTTAACATGAATCGTATTTGTTTAACATAATAATGCATTATGAAAAAAATTTAGGGCATCCTCTACCTGTTCCAGGTATGTGATACTGATTCGGTTATGTCAATTTGTTTATGGGTAATATCCCTTTTATTTGTTCGAATTTCTAAATAGAGAAACTTTAATGTTCACTACAAGTTGAAATGGCTAGAGAAACCAGTGGTTCATTTTGAAGGACTAAGTATACGTCGAAAAAAACGAGTCCTTTTTTATATGTGACAAAATTTATTGGTGGATATTTGAAGGCGGAGATAACACAAACTGCAATGATAATAATGGTTAGTGGTGAAGTTGGAAAGTATGGATAATCATTAAGGTACGTACTAGGTTGGAATCTTACTAACGCTACACTGAAAGTCGAACTACGCTTAAAATGCACAACATATCGGGATAAAACTTCACAATATGTTCCAGTTTTACCACGTTTTTAGTCTATAATATATAAACTTTTCGTGAAATTAATATGAACTACCCTACTTTTTACTGTGTATCATGTAAACTTCTGGTGTGCTGATACCAAAAGTTAATATGCTCAAAAAGTTAATTTAATAGTGGCAAACGTACTAGAAGTGATCTGAAAACGCACTCTAGATAATGTGAACTACGTTAAATATGAACTTAATGTGTACAAAACATGCACAACGGGTAAGAGGTCAATAAAAATACACATTGAGCACACCAAAGACTAACATTTTTGTCATAAAGTTTACATGTGTTCATATAAAGTTCATTTTTGGTGAAGTTTTACCGTGCTTTTTGTGACAAGATTTTTTAGTGTAGCTATTTTGACTAATGATTTTCCAAGTTCAATAACAGAACCACCAGGCTAATAATGCCAGTGCGTTATCTAGAACATCTTCTTCACCCCATTTTCACTGAAAGTTGTACTCGCCAAGGAGTATGTACTTGAAACGTGACTACTGAGGTCTCTTGCAGACAGGGTCATAAATAGGGACATAGGTAGCCCAAGAAACAGTAAAGCGTAACAGTGTAAAGTTTAAAAGATCGATTTTCGACACACTGAGTTTTTGACAAATCAAGATTTTTCTCCGACATCACTACAAAAACATAATGTCTCCATCAGCTTCAAAAATGAGTACTGTCTTATGTCTTTAAAAGGTCCAGAGTCAGTGAAACGTAGAGTAATTCAGCAAACCCTGCCATGTTTCCGTTGGAACATGACTCGTTAACATTGATGTTTTCTTGTTTAATGGTATAAGTAAACACTGGGATTACCAAATTACTAAAACTATTTAAACTCAATAATGAAAGGACTACAAGGCAACGTGCATGAACGGTGAAAAGATGAACGGTGAAATCCACCCCAAAGGGCGGAGGAAAGGACGATATAATCGTTACCCTTTTAGCACTAAAATCACTGAATTGGAAACTCTTAAGAATAAGGGCATGGAAGGACTTCTACGCACGTATTTCTCCCGCATGGATCCAGCTGGCGGTACGATCGCTCGATTTAACACGCATTTCCACCAAGAGAGGGCAGTAGCTACAAAACGAGCTTGGGTTTGCAGTTTCAAAAATCTTCTATGGTTCGTCAGTCATGGTCCTTTTATTACGTCAGTTTTCATCCTTATGAGCTCTTAAACATAATTATGAGCATAACCATCAGGAAATCAAGATCGTCAAAAGCGGGTAACTAAAGCGTTTTAGTCCACGAAAAAGGTAACAGACGACAACATTCACCTTCTTTTCTTACTTCATACATAAAACTTATATTTTACATTCTCTAAGCTTTCTTGTTCTTCTGAAATTCTTAAGTGCCTATATCGCTCCCGTTTAAAAAAGGCTATATATATAAAAGAATATATTTCATTCTCTTTCATGCAGAAAGCTAATAAAATGTTTGGTAGGTTATGGTCTTTTACTAACTGTAAGTTATTACATCCAGTTGATCTGGTTCTTGCATTTCTTAGTGCAATTAGGTCAAGTGCATTAAAAAGATTTTCTTAAAGCAATCATTTCTAGACAGCAAGAATTGCACACATTTTTTGAGGGGGTGTCAGGGTAGTTTTACCTCGACCGCCTTTTGGGGATAAAATTGACTACTAAGAGGACATAAAATATATACTTTGGAATTTACTTTCTGCATAATATTAAGTAATTTTGTTTAGTCAGTCTGTCTAATAAGTTAATGCCAGACAATAGAAGGAGTAAACGTAATATAAATACTATTTGCGTTTAAAAACACGATAATTTATTCCATTGAATCTGGCAACACTGCGAAAAATCATTACCCTTTTTTCCGACTGAAATACCAACACTTCTTCTTCTTTTTTTTACTAGATAAAAGAATCCATCTCGAGGGGTTATAAAAGCAATGATCATTTCAGTTATTAAGTTTGGGGTAAACAATATCGTGAAGAACACAAACAATTTCTTTTTTTTAACACCTACGCAGGACTTCATACAAAGCAATTGATTACAATTTTTGGACACAATTCAAAACTTTAATCGCAGAACTCTTTCTAATAGTCATTTTTAATAGATTCATTATAATTAAGTAATAACAAATTATTTAAAATTTCAAGTAATACCTTCGACACTGTCAATTATTTTCATTTGTGGCAAAAAATCTCTTGTATTGAATTCATGGTTCACTGAAATAAGAAAATTCACACAGGAAGTCGACGAGACAAGAAATTTGAATTGAGTGTCCTTTAAAAGATAAAACGACAATCTAAACTAAGTTGAAAAGAAAGAAAAAAGTAAGGAAAATATTAGTAATGAAGAGTAATAATCATGCATATGCAGGGCACAAGGGGGAAACAATCAAAGTCTACTTTTGGTGAAATTTAAAATTTTAATGCTATTCTAAGAATCACATACTACATTTCAGAACATCGAAACATTATCAAAGCACTCACAGTGTACTAAAAATACACGTAAAAAGCTACATCAGAAAAAAAAAACACTTAAGGCTCTTCGTGAAATGGAAAACCGGTAAGTCCTTATATGATTTAAAAGCTTAAAAATGTGGAAGTAATTTATTCAAATGTTGGCTACTCTGTATGTGTATTCACTGTTATGTAACATGTTTTCATACTCAGCAGTTTCCATTGTCATTCGGGCAAAGTTACTGTACAGAAATGTATTACAAACATGCAGAGTTTCTGGTGAAATGATAAAATGTAATAACTCCAGTGACAGTTCGTCCAAGTAGATCAAAGAAAAGGTCTAAACAAGGTAAACTAAAGGATGACAGCAAACGCATTAGCGTTATGAGTATGTGACTGGTAAAGGCTGCAAATGTAAGGAATAGCGTTTCAAGGTAATATCGAAGCAAGAGAGTGATATTGTAATCCGCGATCTCAATTCTTGAATACAAAAACAAAGTGCTTGCTTGTGTTCTCTAATGGCAATTTTAGTGGAATGAAGAAGACTACGGAAACTAGAGGAACATAGCAATCTCCGGGTCAATTCTTCTTTCTTCAGAGCTTTCGACATTACAGTTTCTTACAAAGCAATTTTAAGCCTGCATGTTATGACAATTCAAAATATGAACGCAATCAACAAATCTCTCTGTAATACTGGCCATAACCCTATAGATCGTCGAGGATATTATAATAATAGGTCTTGAAGAAGAAGGAAAATGCAGTTGAAAGAGTATTAGAACACATCAATTTCCTTCAAGGACATCATTCTCACAAGAGCTCTCCAAGATTTACTTGTCCTACAAATTGAGCATTAAGAGATTACGTAAGATATACATTGAGAAATTCCAAACGTATCCGGTTTCTTATTAAATTTATCGAAATATTTTTCAGAGTAGATTTAGTACTACTGTTGCATAATGATCCAGAATGCCAAAAAATTCAAAACTCTTGTTTGAGCATTCAAACTAACGCAAATAAGTAAGATTAATAATTCAACGGATAAAAGATATATTTGTAGCAGGATCTCTTTTCAGGTCATGTTTTCCTTTCTTTCTTTTAGACAAAGTGTGTTCTATTATAGAAAACAATATTGTCTGCGTGTGTGTATGTCCGAGTTATGCTTTGTAGTTTTGGGGCCAGATACACCAAACTGTGGCTTATAATGTCTAATGACTAGGAGAGGTTTATGAGTGTGATTCATGTACGGGCGGGGCACCGTTGGACCCCTGGAGCCATTTGTTTTAACATTGGGTCCAATGTAAAACATGAGGTATTTGAGTCGATATTTTTGGAAATGTATTGTACACGTTGAGGCGAAAAAATGTTCATGAGAACAGAGTTCTCTGGAGTCCCTGTTGAGTCCCAGGGCCTCATTAATAGTAAAAGAGCCCTAATGTTCAACTCAATGTTTGCATCGTTCTTTTTCGAACTGTATTCTATTATTTGAGATAAGAGAAAATGTTTAAGGGTAAAAGTGGTCCGGGGCGGCATTGGATCTCAGGAATGATAATAAAAAAATATGACAATACGCGCAGTATGTAACGCGTATTCTTCAAACGCTGTATTGTTTATGTCACAACCACATGACAGAGTTTACAAAATAGTGGTAAATCTTCTTATGTGTGGAAATCAACCCTGTGATGAAATTATATAGGTCTGCTTAATTAAAAAGTGCTCCGTCGGGTCCAGAGTTATGCTTGTCAAACCTGCGGGGTACAGAAAAAATATCTATATTCCACATCCTCACGATTCCGTACAATTTTATTTAAGAAATGTGTTACGTATATTCCGAAGCAACACTTTGATGTGACTAAGTCGACCCTATTATGTACGAAACGTTTTATAGGTCCATCTAAGTATAAATCATGATACATAAAAATTATAGAAGTATTTGAATGTTATTAAAAGAGCACTTACAAATTGTATATTTGGTTTAGTTTCATATATAAAGTATAAAAGCAGATATTTATAAGAATATTTAGATATATATATATTTTCTATAAATATAAAAAATTAATAAAAAAAGCTTTCTAAAACATTATTTTCTTAAACAATTCATACTAAAAAGTAGAACATTATTTTTTTCTTTTTAGTACGAACTGTTTAAGAAAACCTTTAAAAAGCTTTTTTATTGATTTTTTCTCAAGCAGTTTTGTGAACCAAATCCTAAAGTGTTCGGCAACCAGGAAAACCTGGTGTTACATTGCTGGTTAGTATTTATTTTAGGATAAAGAAGTCTGTATTAAAAAAGTATTAAAATATGCTTTTAAAATATATAAATATATACAAATATATGAAAGCAACAATGGAATATTGTATTGTCACCCGACTTACATCGCTGTGCAACATTTCATCATTCTACGATGTCGGGAAATGAGTTAAATTAACGTTGCAAGATTTGAAGACACCACGAACCATTGTGAACTAAAGAAAAGAATGTAAAAATGACTGAAAGTATGATGGAATGCGCATTACGCCAAAACTGCTTGACCGATTGCAATGATTTCTTGCACATGAACAGATACCCGTCTATAACAATATCATATATTTATTAACTTGAAGTGATTGTATCGCCAATTAATTAATACAAAACAGTAATTTCATTGTTTATAAGAATGCAATAAATACATTGTTTCCCTTTTAAGTTAAAAACAATAAGAAATAAATAAATAGTTTATAAATTTTTAAATTTAAATTTGGATTATTGTAAATATATATATATATTTACAATAATCCAATATGTAGTAGTAGTAGTAGCAGTAGTGGTAGTGGAAAATATTCTTATGAGACAGCCATCAACCCTGTGATGCAATTATGTAGGTCTGGTTTATTAAAAAGTGGCCGTCGGTTGTGGTGGTAGTAGTATTAGTAGTAAGAGTATTAGTTGTAGTTGTGGTGCTGGTGGCAATGTTGTTGTTGTCAACATTCACTCCGCTCCAACGGGCGGTTATTTTAACTAGTATAGTATGTAAATTAGAAACTTTATTGTAGTAGTGTAAAAATTAAACAAAATATAATTCCTTACTTTGAATACTCCTGACACAAATATAGACTATGGATATTAAAATATCAGAATCCAATACGGCAATTAGTTGTTTAAATAAATATGTAAAGAAGGTTTCAAGAATTTACAGTTGAAAATTTGGATTTTGGCACTGATTTTCTACTTTCGGGTCACTGTGCGTTGGGTACCTTTGAACTAAACTTGATCAATCTGTGATGAATACGAATTCAATACAAAAATCTCCTCTTGTGAAGAAACGCAACGTTTATGTAATATAGGTGAAGTAGATGAAAAGTGAAAAGGCTAGACACCCTCAACGTATTGCATAAAGAAGAAAGCGTAGTGTCAAAATTAAAACTAGACAATATCCAGAGCATGCAGCGATATGTGTGGATTTCAGAAAGAACCTTACAGACCCAACATAAGCACGAATGATGGTACTACAAAAGCACTATCTTCCTATGTTCAATGTTCAGCTCTCACAATGGTGGAATTCTATTTATACACTTATGATGAAACCACAGAAAATAAAACAGACGACGTTGCACCAACGCTATATGACTATTGTTTTATCATCTTGCCTTTTCTTTCTGTGTCTGACATTTGATTGTGTGTGTGGGGGGGGGGGGGGGTAAAAATTGCTACAATTTGCTTCATTCATTGCATGATTCATGCGTAGGAAAGTTTTGTTTCAAAGTAACTTTTCCTATCAGAGGTTATGGTTATATGGAAGGTAACAAGGATATGGGCTCGTAAACAAACACGTCCAAATCGAGACACATAGCAACTGGATTGAGCACGTTAAAAGGTGTTGCGTGAGACCCATTCACTTACTGCTATTGAATGTTCACAAGATAAGATCAGATCATGGACTATATTTCTCAATAAGGCACCAATGATGATGCGAGACATATATAAAATGGCAGTAGACAGAACATCTTCAAGAACTATCACAAGTTGAACGGCCTACAACGTTTGGTGGCAGTCCTATAACATTGTCGGCAATAAGTCTTTGTACTTAGAGTTTGATCATTACTATAAAGGACCTTAAAACTCCTTTTCAAAGATGTTGTCGACTAGAAAAAACATTAAGAATGGAAGTAGGATAGAAGCGTATCCGTAGTGTTTATTTCCTTCTATTAGTAGCGTTTTATGAACTTAAAAAAGAATTACCTTACAAAGTACAAAAGTGTAATTTGATTGTTTTTCCTTATACCAATCATATACTATTAGAAAAGTGGAATCATTAAAAATTTCAGACAGTCATTTCAGAAAATTCATTAAAAAAAATTCATAGCTCAGTCCCTGCAATAATTTAGGTTATATATTCATAAGGCGCGTAAGTCTATATAAAGAACCAATAAATCATCTAATAAGATTATAGGTTATCATGCAACAAGTGTTTTAAGTAATGAAAGTTGATTCGTCTTTAACACAACTAAAAATTGAAATTTCTAATTCAGTGAACTTATTTTAAAAGAAATATTTATTTCTAGGTAATATTATATGAATTTACAAGAGCCGTCAGAGTACAAACGAAGTGATTCTAGTTCGGTACCGGTTAGCAGAATTGCTGGAATTCATTTTACTTTTACTGTTGTAAAAGTCTCCAAAGTTTCGTTAGCCTTTTATCAAAAATTGCATACATGGTATAAATAATTTAAGTTATGTGTTACGGTGATCACAAATTGTGACTGATATTTAGGTTTGAATGCTATTTAAAATTAAAGTTGCGTTAAATTTAGTCTATTTGTCCCTTTCTATTACAGAAGAGCAAACATTTTTAAGTCTTCAAAGATCAAAGAAATAGTTGAAAATGGTGCTATGAAATCACTTCTGAACAGAAAAATTATTTAACTACCAAGCAAGTACTGCAGCCCACATTTTTCCAAGATTAAAATAAAATTCTTTGTTCTTGTAATTTCTGAAGATTGGAAAACAGCAGCTGAAATCAACCTTTACCCTCCTAATACTAAATTGAGAAGATAGAAGAAGGAGTGCTTCAGATTTGTAAAAGCATTAGAAAATTTTATGAGAGGAACGACTTCACAAGATTTAGAAAACGAAAAATTTGAAATTCAAAATCTAAACTTAAATCTTTAGTCGTTACTATGAATAACAAATATACAGGGTGCCCACATAAAAATAGCCCGGCATGGTAATAGTGTATTATTATTTCAATGTTATAGTATAACATGGAAGTTTGGGAGTGTAACACATAAAGACGAGATGAGCTAACACTAGTGTGAGTGCCACCCAACATGCAGTTGTTCAGCTGGAAATCTCTGTTTAGCAGTTCTGTGAAAGAAGACGCGTTGAAAAGATGGTGTTTTCCGTGCAGAAGGGAATTGAGACAATGGAAAAATATGTGGGGATGGGGTCAATTAAGAACACGCAAGAGGCCTATACTGCCAGGTACCTAGGAACAAAACCACCTGCAAAACGCAGTGATCAGAAACTGGTGACAAAATGTCGTCAAACCGGGTCTGTCTCGAATGTGAGTAGGGGAGAACCAAATGTTGTCCGAACACCGGAGGTTATTCGTGCTATTCAGCAAAGGATAATAGGAAGCCCAATGAAGTCTGTCTCAGCAGGTCGGTATGAAACCAACAACGTGTCAGCGTGTGCTGAAGTCTTGAAACTGAAACAATACCGCATAACATGTGTTCAGGAAATGAAGGAGCCAGACACAGGTGGTAAACAAGTTGCGTATTGTAATTGGTTACTGACAATGATGACGGACGGACGGACGTTAGGACTCTCTGCTGTACTGTATATCCGGCGAAGCATGGTTCCATTTACCGAGTTCCGTGAATGCGCAGAATACGCGGTTCTGATCTGCTGAGAATCCACATACCATGCACGAAACACCTCTCCATGACTAAACAATTCGTGTTTGGTGTGCAGTTTCAGAACACGAGTAGTAGGCCCAGTGTTCTTTGAATCAATGGTGAATGGTGCAGTTTATCGTGAATTCTTGCAACGGTTTTATGACGAAGACAACAGGAAAGACAATACCCTTACTTAGAACAAGATGGAGCCGTATGCTACACTTCGAACGAAACTCTAGCGTTGGTGCATAAAATGGTTACAGAAAACCGCATAGTAAGCAAGGGGATGTGGTCCCCACGATCCCTGGATTCATCCTCCTGTTATTTTTATCGCTGGGAACACTTACAGCGGAAGGTGTATCCAAACAACCCACATACCCTAGTTGTACTGCATCAAAACGTTGAACTCAGACGCCATCATAGCCTCCGTCAGGAGCTACAAGCGATGTCCGCCAATTTGGTGCGACGTGACCAGAAGTGTTTGGAGGTTAACGGGGGCCACGATTAGCATCTCATGTAACATGTTAAGCTACCTAATGAGCGTTCACATTTTTTGCTATTTACTACTATTTCCTCCTATATCCGGTACGCCAGGCTACTGTAATGTGGGCCACCATGTACAAGAATATGACTTAAGATACTTAAATTTAAAATTAATGAGATATACATTCTTGTATTAAAATGAACATATAACCCAAAGTAAAATTACTTAATACACTAGAAATTTTACTTATTCTATCATGTGATCATGCTCTTGAATCCTTGTAGTGTCTAGAGTCAACTAATATTTATTGATATGTTCATATGCCTTTATTTCCGTGGTAAAATAATTCGCTTTTCTTTACTGGTAAATGTTTTCCTAAATCTGTTGCTTTCTAACCATTTTTAAGGTTCTACTGAAATTCGGCAAATCTATAACTTATACACAGTGCATAGTTAATACTGTGGATAATAAGACCGAAGAGAGAGAGAGAGAGATGGAGTTATAAAAGAAATAAAAGCGTAATAACACATTTTTCTATTTCAATAAAATGCATTCCTCTCTTTATTCAAAAGGCAGAAATTTAGTAGTTCTGGATTGAAAGGCATCACAAGGCCAAGTATTTGGAGTTTCCTTGATGGAACAGTCGTTCAGTTGTTCCTGGGTCGATGCCAAAGAAAGGTCCCTAAGGTGCGTCACGTGACATCGATTCCCCATCAATAATTCCTCTCATGATGGGTGCTGAAAAAGCGGGTGGACCTCAACAACGCCCTCCCCTCCCACCGTCCCTTATCTTTTTTCACACCTCCCTGTGTGTACCCGCCTTTCCAAATACACCTTTGCTCCGTTCTCCAAACCTTACCTGAATCAGTATTTCCGTCTTTTCTTGTTGTAAACTGCAAAGAAATGTTAACAGCATCGAGCATAGCATAAAGAGTGCATGTGCAGCATAAAATGTTAGAAATGAGAGTGATGTTTTTTTTCTGGCATGTAAGAAAAAGATAAAATGCACTTTGTGAACATTACACCATTCATTTGCAAATGCAGTGCAAAAATAACATTACACAGTTGACTCTCGTTATTTATATATACATACATTCCATTAAAAATACTTCTTTTTGTATTTGTTTTTGGCGAATACTATTTAATGATAGATTGAGTGCACCATAGTTTGGCATATCATCACAACGTCATCCATTAAGGCAAATCAGCACATTCATTTTTGATAGCAATAGATTTTAGTTAATTGCATTTTCATTAGCATTAAATCTTTACATACTTTAAGCTATTAGACTGGAAATAGCTGGAAAGAGCTAGACAGACGAGTGAAGGGAATGGCGGATTGCATTAGGAATAGCGCACTTGGTTGGAAGAAAGTAGGAGATTTGGGACTTGAGAAGAATAGAAAAACATGGAAAAGCCTTATGGAACAGAGTGATTAGTCCGCGGTTGGAACAGCTTTGGATGAAAATGATTATGATAATGAACTTCGATTCAGGACTATTGCTGCTTCAATTGATTTTTAGTGTTAAAGCTGGTGTTTCCTTAACTTCCATTGAGATTAATTAACATCTTTTCTGTAGAATATTTCATTCTCCATAATCGTATATCGGAGAAGGAAAAGACAAAGACGAACACAGAGAAACAATAGAAAACTGAAATTGGTGACATTGAAACAGTGTGAACTCAAGCTCATTGCGCATGAGCAAATTCTTTCCTTTCTGTTCACATTATTGCGCAGCTTTCTTCTTCTTTTTGCATCATTCTGAGTGTGCAAGTGTTTTCTGTTTGGTCACTCTGTGCACTTTCATTTATTGTTGAAAGAAAATAAATGATGAAACAAAAAAGAATGTATAACAAGAGTCAACTGTATCGAAACATTCCACAAATGCTTCATTTATTTTTCTGACCTTTGATCTTGAAATATGATGTTTTCCAACGAGTAGTGTGTGTGACACGTTGATATTTAGACAGACACAACACAAGGGTGCCAACTTACCGCTCTGGAGCAACAATGGCAACCTTCCTGAAAAAGAAGTGTAACGGTTCACCGCTGACTAAAATTTTCAACACACAACAACACACATTTTGAACACAACACAAACACATAAATTTTATACAAAAGAGAGTGGAAACTGCAACTAATGTTGTTAAGTAAGATGTGGGATTCAATATCTTATTTCGTTTAAGTTACAAATCAACTAGAATTATCTTCAATATTGTCGGGTTCAAAGAGGTGTTTTACTTCCAGAAGCCCAAGAATATCTATTGGTAAGGAAATGTTGTCATGAATGACCAATGTGGTATAATTGGCTCAAAACATTTCTTGACATTGATTTTAAAATGCCAATAACCTCGTAATAGATGGACAAATTTGAGTAGAGTTTTCTGTAACTGAAAGTGAACGTAATCTCTGTGAGTCATCAAAAACTGTACTCCAATCGGTCTGTCCGACCCGTAGTTAGTAAGAACAGAACTTTAATCAAAGTGCAGAAACTTTTGGCGTCTATTTTACAAACAAACTGGCAAATTATGCCCGAAGCTTTGCGCTAGAGAAACTGCAAGACGAGAAAACTTGAGCCTCGGCTGTAAACTGCAATACCTCGCGTGTACTCAACAGCGTCTTTTCTTCTACTTGCTAGTTAGTTATCTTTGAATGAATTAAGGACTGAAATTATAAGCAACGTTTGTGACTGAAGTAAGTTTTGAAAAGGCATAGCTGTCAAAGATTTTACTACACACACATATATACACGTAAGAACTTTCTAAATTTAAAAATAGCAAATCTAAAAACATATAGATTTTACAAATAATATTAAGCTAAGCGCACAAACACATAAAGGAGCTACGCAAAAGCCTGATATTTTTTTTAAAAGTAGATTTTTAACTCATTCTTAAACTGGCATATTCTCAAATAAATTTATAATATTTGCCTTTTATTAACCTAGCATTCTCATTAAAATATAAATACCTCAAACACATTAAACATGATTTGAAGATAGTGCTTTTATATTTAATGAAATTGTTACGAAATAAGTATGTTTTCGATTAATACATTCTTCTATAGCTTACTCTGCTATGGTTTATTTAAACAACGAGAATAATTTCAGTTTCAAGGACGTGATTTCTAATCTTGTTAAAATTCAATGACATAATATTAACAAAAGTGTTTTAAAAAGTCTTTTCGCTCTCGTTGCAATAACCTTAACATTGTTATCGCTGTAAATTTTGCTTATTTCTGAATTTATTGTGTTATATAATTGAAATAAATCACGTAAAGAAACTTATATTGATGTTTTTCTTATTTAGTGCGGTAATGATGATCTTGCGTGCATGGAATTGTGGTCATATTAAACTAATGGCCCTGTGTTGTTAAGAATGACAATACAGCATCTATTTTGATTTATCAAATATGAATGTAACTTTCTTTGTCTCTCAGCCTGTCATTATGAGCAAATATAGCATTTAAGGCCAAAACGCTAATTTATGGTTCATTCATCCAAGTTCACGGATTTTATTGTTCTCTAAAATTGGGTGCTGGTGTGTTTCAGTCTAGAGAAATTATTATGTACAGTCGGTAAAATGTTACGCATTTCACGGCACGTACTAAACATGTAGGATTAATCTATGAACTAAATATGTGTTGACAAATTTTTGAATGCTATTTAGGTTTTACAAGTTTAGATTCCGTCAATATTGTACTCAGACAACTGTAATATAGAGTGTCTCAAAAGTCACTGAGTATATTTTTGTAAATTCCATGTGTCTGAATGGAACGAATTAAGTGTAATATGACAGATTTACTTTTATCCAAAATCAAAGTTTGAGACAAAGTAATACTTGACAATGTCAATAAATAAATTTAATTAAAAGCTTTCTACTGTGTGATTCATCAGTGTCCAATTAAAGTTCAAATCCTTCATCGGCCTTTGGAAGCATTTTCATGGTAATATTATTATACTGCCTCCCGTATTGATGTCGGATAATGATATTATTGAATTATTTCCATGAAAATTCTAGAAACAAAATGCATTACAAATACTAATATGGAAAGGAATAAATACAACTTTGTCACAAAAGTTCCAGGACTGAGCCTAAATTGCAGAAAAAGCTACATTCCAGTTGATCCGGTAAATTGTAATCAGTCACGGATGAAGTATTCTGTATTGCCGTTTGCCATGATAATTTTGCTAAGTGACAGAATGGTGCATAGCAACACACTACTTTTCGCAAATTTCCTTGCATAGAATGGAAATTGGAACTGCGGGTGAGCATTAAGTTTTGTGTAAAACTAGCTAAGAAAGCCACGATAATTTTTTGTCTGCAGCCTTACAGTGAGGAGGCCTTTTCTAAGAGTTCAGAAGTAATTGTTTCTCGGTTATTCATCTGTTATTGTGTGGGCACGGGAGGGACGATTCCTGCATTATACTTCTCCTATCTCAAATTCTGCCGTAAACTTTGGTAGCAGGCCAATCTAGTAATCGAGCAATAGAATGGTCTTCTGTTATCCGTTTTCTGTTACGATAAAACATTACAAGCATGATTGTCCAGATCTCCGATCGTCTTCTACTGACAAGGAGACTTAGGGAAGTGTAACTCACCGATTTTAATAAAAATTTGCATACGTGTAGAACATTGAAAAAAAATTATTTCAGCAATGGTGTGGGTTTAAGGGTAGAAACCACCCTGTTAAAGTTAGGGGTGGTCTTCAGGCATAGACAGAAAACAATAATTTAATGTAGAAGAAAAAATACTGCCAGGGTGTTTTAGGACAGCTGATTCAGAATCTGACATCAAAATTACAAAATTGAAACTGGTGATTACAATTACAAAAAGTCGTCTGGTTTGAAATGTTGTTAAATAAGAACAATTATAGTTGGCAGGGGTTACAGCGAGAAGGTTGCAGACCGATTTAAAACCCCTTTCTGTACATATTTTAACGAGATGCTTGCTTAAAGTGAGTCTCTTCACCTCTCACTAGTAGGGGTGCTTATTGAAAGTGAGTCCCCTCGCCTCTCACTAGTCGGGGTGCTTATTTATAGTGAGTCCCCTCGAATCTCACTATTTCAGAAATGTATATATCCTCAATTGTTATAATTATTAATTTATTGAGAAAACGTTTTACAGTGATGATATTGCATAAAAATGTGTGTGATGCATGAACATTGTTTACACCATGCACATCTTATGACGGCAATAACTGTGCACAAATCGCAAAATGCTGCACACTCTTTGAAACAAAATGTTACCGTACAGGATTTTCAAACTCAGTTTCTTTTTTTCAAATATTCGCTTTTCTACCACTCATATTTAATAAGATTTGCAAATCTGGAACAAGAAAACTGATTATGAATCAGTGATTGGATCTTAATTAAATTATTACGAAGATGTAAATTTCTGTTATAGTTGTTCTTGACTAACTGCAGAGCATTTGAAACCAGACGACTTTTTGTAATTGTAATCACCATATTTTATCCGCCATTTTGAATTTTGCAATTTTGACTTCAGATTCTAAATCAGCTGTCCTAAAACTCCCCTGGCAGTATCTTCTCTTCTACATTAAATGTTTGTTTTCTGTCTATTCTTGGAGACCACCCCTAACGTTCACAGGGTGGTTTCTAATCTTAAACCCGCACGATTGCCGAAATAAAAAAATACGGTCGATTATTTTTCGATGTTCTACAAGCATGCAAAGTTTCATTAAAATCGGTGAGTTACACTTCCGTTAGTCTCCTTGTGAGACCTACACTGATCACACACCTCTTATGTCATTCGAACAGGTCTACTGAGTATAGATCTGCTGAAGAATTACATTTTTCCGGCCTGTCTTTTTTAGTTTTATGGAAGATCACTAGGAAACTCTGGCTCAGTACTCATGGATTTTGCTGGGGGAACTGCTAGAATGAAGAAACTGGAAGAAAATGAGATTACCCCGATAAAACTCACGCACACGATGTTTCGTGATTGGGGTCCTTGCTTCGAACTCAGCTCATTCCTTTAGAGTGAACAGAGGTAAGCGCTCAACCACTGAGCCACCGCGTCTCACTCGGTGCCTCTCTTACCTAGCTTCACATATAACTTAATATTTATGAGGTGTTCCACCTCGATATCAATTTTTGTTAAGGAAATTTACTCCACTTCGACAAATAGTATGTCGCTATGTTCCACCCTACCATTTAGCTGAATTTTACGGAACCTCTTTACCGACTACGGTAATACAAAATACGTAACTTGAGACTGACTACAATGAACCAGAATAACTGCGAAGTAACTACTTCTGAACTATAAACTCTGGTCTGAAACTTTTATGGGTATATTTATCATACTTATATTTTCAAAATAGTAAATGAGGTTTAGGACATCCTGTATGCGACTATGCGGACGTCACGACAAATAAACACCATACAAGCATTCATATATTTGTCTAAAACGAAAATTTTACTTTGCACATACAATTCGCTACTTTACAGAAATACTGAAAATAATTTCTAGAACAAATCATAAAACTTTTCTGTATTATTAGAGTTCATTTCAAATTGATTGCTTTTTCAAAAGAACATATGAAATAAGAGATATGAATTTGAAAAAAAAAAGATGATGAGTTCCACTCTCCAAAAACCAGCACAACAAAATTAGCAAGACATTGCAATAGTTACAGCACTTTATAAACAAAAATTCAAGAACGCTTTTGCAATAAAACTCTTTGTACTTTATCTAACGCACATGCTTAGCTAAATCAAATTTCTACTGAAAGTTGGCAGCATAGTGGCCACGAATTGCATTAAAAATTAATAACACACATAGATATATATATGGTACAGTATATACAACAAAATAAACAAGCAACTACACACTATAAAATCTTTACTGTCTATTAAAAATATTATTACAGTCTACAAAACGTTATGCTTTTGCCACACTAGAAGAAAAACCGTTAGCTGTAGTTTGCCCCTCTAAATGATTACTAAAAGTTCTTTCAATTACTTATTACATTCTTAGCTATATAAAGGATTATATATCATGCATTCTTCAAGATAATAACAGAAGTGCTTATGTTTAAATGCAAGTAAAATAATTTTAAAGTAAGACACAAACGTAATAATAATCGCAAAGTCTGAATTTATATTTTAACGACCACGTAACTTTGTTATAAGAGTGCGCGAGATTACCAGTGAGTTTACTGGTAACTTAAAACTAGATGGAAGTTTATTTTGGCTTATGCTAATTGGAAGACATTTTATGAATTATTTTGCCTAAAAAAATCAACTTTTGTCTAAGAAAATCAACTATTCTTTCAATGCTGAAATCACAATTGGACACTACCCATACATATTTTAATTAATCTGATTGCACAACTACGCATTATACAATATCTGTTTTTTTTTTATTTTAAAAAAGGCGCTCGTGACGTTATCAACACGAAGAAAAATATGATTCTGAATAGCAGTTTATTTCTGGTTGCAAACCGGAAATAAACTACGCAGTAATTTTAGGAAGTATTGAAACAAGAATTATATAAAACTTGTGTAAAAAATTCATGCTAACGTCTTTAACAAGTGTTTAACTTCCTCTATAACTTAAATTTAATTGTATGGATAGGACAGACATCTATTATTTGTTTCCTTTTGTGTATAGGACAGGCATTAGGGACAATTTTCATAGTATGCAACACTCCATAGTGGATTGTGCTTTTCAGACCTAAAATGTATACATTCCTTATGGTTTACCATATTCTTCAGTAAAACAGTGGGGACAGTGTGGCCTGTCGACCCATACACATAAATATGTGGCCGCAGGTTTATTGCTCAATTCTCTCCTAAAGTTAACAACACTGTATAACATGATTTGGGTTGTTAATTTATCGTTACATTGCGTTTCGAATGTATAAAATTAACATTTTTGTACTTTGTCCATTGTCGTCATAATTATATATGTATACTTCTACAATTATAATAATACACGTGTAGATATATAATCATGAACACAGTGGAGTCATAGACAAGGTCCAGGTAAATTTGTGTACCAACAGACATTAACCATTGTCAGATTGTCAGATTTACTTTCCAAAAACTAGTATATAATTTCAGGCTTAACATAGACACAATGATATGCTGTAAGAAAGGAAAATAGGCCTAATTGTTCGCTAATATAAGATATGCAAGAACATATCAAAACATGAAGAACAAAAGTGAAAAGTAATTTAGGGACGTAAAATTCAAACTCCTCGCGTTTTAATACTTCTATACTAGTACAAAATTTACTATTAGAAACTCTTGCATACGCCCAAAATTATGAAAATAAAAGATAACTTTGGAAATATTGCTTTGCCTGTCTGTTAATCTGATATCGAGTATACATTATCACTTTTAGATTACGTGACATGTTACTTATTGTAACAATCAAAGTATACAACACTGTTTCATGAATGTCAAATATCGTTTAGACTTTCTTGTAATCTTGAAATATTTGTTCCAATGGTACAATTTTGCACGATAGCGGCTGTGTTTCTAATCTGTTCTGTAGGATGAAGTTTTGCTTTCTCTACTGACGTCAATTTCGAAAGTATTTAGGTATGTATTCAATGTTGTATGGCTCTGTACGAAGAGTTACTTGACAATTTAACAAAATCACGAAATATTAAATACCATTCAATGAAGTAAAATTAGAAATATTTTGCGCGAAATGAACATGTACAATTGTCCTTCGTGACAAGTGATACAAATAGTATTAACCGTGTCGCTTAGTTGTTTGATATGATTTACTGTACTTCACAGGTTACAACTGCCCCAATGAAGCAATAGATTCTTAAATACCCATAAGTATTAAGTTTATCAAAGTTCCAGAAAATAAAAGGGACTTGAGATTTTCAAAAAGAATGTTTTGCTTTACGAATTTTGGAACGAGATTATTTTCTTTTATGAAAAGCACTGGCGAAAAGACGGTGAAATAATTTCCTTGGTGTTTCCGTAAATTTCCTCTCGAGCGTTTCTCTTTCCAAGCCATGAACATTATCTTTCAAAGGGAAAAAATATTCTGCTCTTTAATGAAACTCATGAGGGTTGTTGTGGAACTTTTGTCTTTCATGAAAGAAAGTTGAAGTGTTTAGCAGAATAGTTTTTCTAGATGAGGCTATCCTGGAGAGTCTAAAGGACATCGTTGAAAGAAAACATAAAAAAATGAAACAAAATAAAGGAAAGCAGAGAAAACCCCTTCTCCAGTCTGGTTACAATCTGACCTCTCTCGCGCTTTTTCATAAATAATTCAAGAGTTTTGAGTCCCCCTGTCGATTCCCTTTACGGCACTGAGCCACTCTCTATGATGCTCAGCTTATAGTTATTTTCTCCAGAGACAGGAGCGCCACCAAATCTTCTCAAAGGAAACAGTTGCGAATCGTTCTCTCTGGGAGAACCGGAAGGAAAATGGAAGAAAATCATTGTTTCCTAAACATCGTTTTGTTGGGCTTTGTGTTTGTCTTCGTATTTGAGTCCTTACCCACCCCAAGATTTGGTCATATTATCAGGGTTTTCTTCACTTCTAGTGTATTTTTCAGGCAGGAACAGGAACAGGAATATCTAAATTCCTTACGAAAAATATTTATTTCAAACTAATCTAATAATGGAAATCATGCGTGTGAAAAGAAACTTTTGTCTGACAAAAATCCTTCTATAAAATAAGAATTAGAAAAAAATAATAAGTAATTTCCCATTATTTACGATGAAATATGCTCTTTCAAGTAAACTTATCGATGCTTCAAAGTGCTTTTTTCACCAAACTTGGTAGAAGAGTAGCGTACATGAGGAAACTACCAGAAAACATGATTAAAAGTGCTTTCGTCCATAAAGACGGACGCAGTGGCCAAAAGTTTGATTCAAAAGAGTACTTATACTGTGATGTAACTCGTAAAACACATTTCTTTGTAAAATGCTTGAAATAATGGAAGTTAAATATACATTAATGGATACCGGGTAAATTAATTGAGAGGATACGTTTGTCATGGCCACCATCTTGAAGTCGGTCATCTTGAATCTTGTTCGATTTTTAAAAAAATAGGAAGTGGGTCATGTAACATCAATTTGGGCTAGAATTTTACCAGAAATACATTGGTGAAGTCTGTTTTGCCATAAATGTATTGTTGAAAGAGATAATGAGATGTAACAATTACGTAGTTGATTGCAAAGTTCAGAAATACTGTTTTTCCTGAAACAATGCAAGAATTGAAAACATAATGCACAAGTAATGAGTGCTGTGTAAGTGGTTCCCAATACTTGTGCATTAGGTTTTTATTTATTGCACTGTTTCAAGAAGAACAGAGTAGTTCCATACTTTTGAATCAACTACGCATACTAATCTCACATCTCATTATCTCACCCAAAAATACATTTATGGCAAAACAGACTTCACCAATGTATTTCTGGTAAAATTCTAGCTCAGATTGATATGTTATAGTACACACTTTCTATTTAAAAATCGAGCAAGATCCAAATTGACAAATCGAGCAAGACTTTAAGATGGCTGCCATGACAAACGTACCCTCTAAAAGATAGCAAATTTACCTCGTATCCATCCATTCATGTATCTATATGATATTTCTTTTTCTTAATTCAAGCATTTTACAAATAAATGTATGTTTTCCGACTTATAGAGCTAATTCCTTTGAATCAAACTTTTGGCCACTGCGTCCGTCTTTATGAACGAAAGCACTTTTAATCATGTTTTTCTGATATACTCTACTCCTCTACCAAATTTCACCAGTTTGGAAATCTACTTGCTGTCAATGTGGCGCTAACCTTCATGACTGTATTCAAGTGTGTACAGTTGTAAAGAAAGGCTGTAATGGTAAGTAGCATACTTTTAATGGTGTCAAAAGTAAAGGTGAGTACATAGCTGAAAACTCAAGTGTGACACATCCAATTTTATGACTGGTTGTGCTAGTTGAGGACGGGAAACCAAACAAGATCATTGGAAATCATATGAGAATTAGTTACGAAAAAAGAAGGAGTTAAGAGAAAACTATATGATTATGTGGCAAAATGATTAAATTAGAAGTGGAAAAGGGTAAATAACTTATAGATTAATCCCTAGCATCAGGGAAAGACTAAATTGAATGGTTTCTAATCCAATTGATGGAATAGTGCCTTCGTCAGCGTACATGACTCTTATAGAGAAAAATTATACCACTTAAGCATTACGGACACTCAAGAGTGTGACTGTGAGTAAATTGCAACTCCTGAACACAGTTCTGGAGTATCTATAAATATAAGAAGTCTGGGCGAGCCTGAGAGGCTTACAAGGAAATCAATTCCTTTGACAACTAGCAAAAAGCATCCCAAGACTTATAAGGGAGAATCTCCTGGATTTTGAACAATCCCTGCAAAACAGGTGCAACAACACAGAGAAAGAAAACCAAGACTGAGAAAAGACAACAAAACTCCAAATAGGCCGTTGTGCTTGTCACTTTCATGAAAGGCAGTGAACATATTTGTTTTCGTGTTTTTTTCTCATTCCTTGTTTCGTCGATTTTGTGTCTGAAAGTTTTCTGTTTTCGGTTTTGTGTTTAGGAAACAGAACGAGCATGCGAGTGATTGTGATTTCACTTACCGTCCAAAATGGTGAAGGACATTGGTACATGAACGCTACAGAGAAAAGTGAAAGTGCAGTGTAAACGAGAGTGTCGTTGAAGGGAGTATAATAAAGACTGAAGCAGGAATGATATCTATGGAAGCTGCACGTGGTATCAGGGGAGAAGTTGTAGAAATGTTTTCAAAACTTGATTTTGTGTAATCATCACAGATGATTACTACCAGAAAATATATAACCTAAAACTGATGTTAGTCTTATTCTTTTCTTGTAGTATTGACAATATTGCTCTCTAATTGAAGCACCATTAAGGCTGATTGAATCTTGCAATTACAAAACAACAGAAATACTTACTGTAAGTAGATTTTCCTCAGTCTTTCAATCGCTATAAACAGCATATGAGTAAATGCAAGTAAGTAAGATGCACCCTCAATTTCTCAATATTACGTATATCTAAATGCCAGTATCTTCTGCACATGATCCGGAGAATATCAAGTTATCATTGTCAAAATAGAACAGAAATGTGTAAAATTTATAAACAGTAACTTGATAGAAACAAATATAATCGCATACATAATCTTTTTGAACGAGAAACATCACAGAGATTCTTGTTCGCAGGTATTCACACCAAATAGTTTAATCCATTTATACGAGATGGATTATTGGTTTATTAGTGTTAAAAGAGAAAGTCAGAAATAAAAGTCATTGTAATTGTTCATTAACAACTAGCGTTCAGTGAACAAAAGGAAATTTGTACAGTATGAATATTTTCTGAAGAAGTTAGGCATTTTGAATTTTCTGTGTAAAATTTGGTTCTTATATTAAATCACAATTCTTAATTAAATTTACTAATTCCAATTTGTTTACTGTAAAATATTTTCTTAACAATTATTACTATATGAGTACAAAAGAAATATTGAAAGAGGAATGAAAATATTTGTGCCACGTGTGGCTAAAAGAAGCTAACGAAATCAAGAAATCAGAACTGATTTATACACTTCTAATTCATTATGCTCGTAATGGACATTTCCGGTAGTATTTTTTCATTGCAATAAAACATTCTTCTGTTAAAGTTGACTACGGAAAACATTTTCTTTTTTTTCTGTGATACATTTATCAAAAGCAATAAAGACTTGCTTCGAAACAGTCTCAGTCTTGCGCTTTATCGGGCGCCGCCATCTTAAGACGTAATCATTTTGCCGAGTGCTTGTCATTAACATACAGATGGTATTTGATTTGTTAGTATTGTCAACAAGAGATAGCAAAAATGGATCGAAAGATATAGTATAAGTTGTGAATAGCGTTTCTGTATGCCTTAACACATCATTTAGTTCGTTTTAAATTGATTTTTACTTTTAATGTTTCTTTAAGATATTGATATATTTTGGTAGCTTCAGCATTAATTTATAACAGCTCTTTTTTCATGATTAAATCATAAGATATCTTCTAATAATGCTCTTTTGAACTCTTGTATTTAAAAAGAATTACCTATTTTTCTGTAAAAAAAATGTGGGTTTTTACATCTGACAATCGTATACGTTTTTAAATGAATGCTAGTGAAGCATTTTTCAATAAATTAAAAGCACATGAAATAATAGGACTCGTTACTACCATCTATTAACAATTTAACGTACTACTTGTAGCCCGTGAATATATTGAATAGTTTTAATATGTCATTGTAAAAAATAATAATAAAAGCATGTAAGAAACAAAAATGTAAATTTAAACTATTATATTGAAGTTCCTCTTGCGTTTCGTGAAGTAAAATAAAACATGGGCATTGATAGGATTCGAAACCCTTAGGTGAAATATAAAAGTTAAAAGCTGCGTGCGCTAACTAATTGCGCCACATTATCAAGACATCAAAACTGACACAAACTAGTGATAAGAACTAAGGCACTGCAAGTTAAGACTGTACCTGTCATTGTTTCGAGCAATTTTTGTTATTAAAAACATGTTTTGGTGTTTTAACTTATTCAAGTGTTTCTGCAGGTTTGTACATTAATTTTTTCGTTAAGTGATGTGAATGTTCTTTCTCTTTCTTTTTTTTCGTGTTAAAACTTTTGAGTAAGGAACGTAACATAGTAAGAATCATATAGCTACGGAAATAGTACAAATTGATTATGTCAAACCAATCAGAAGATGATTTTCGTTGTATGACGTAGAAGATTGAATTATCAGTCTTTCATACTATATTTCTACGTAACGGAAAACTGCAGCGCTGAAATTTCAAAAAAACATTATATATTATTTAATCTGACGTACACAATCAAATTGTAAAATATATAAGGACGGTGAAAACGGAAATGTCCATTGTACAGAGTTTAAAAGATTCTTTAGCGCGTCGAAAAGAGTGTCGAAATTGATAGTTATTTGGTATAAGAGTCATCTTTGACATCATTGAACACCGATTCGTCAAACGCATCTAGTGTATAATTCAGGCCGGCCGGGTGGTCGAGCGGTCTGCGGCGGTAGGCTATCGACTCAACGGTCCCGGGTTCGAGTCCCGGCAGGGGCATGGGTGTGGATTTTAACACTTAACAGCTAAAGGCAAATCGTGACGGGCCGAAGTCCAAAGTTACTAAACTGGCCCATATAAAAATAAAAAGTTTAAAAAAAGTGTATAATTTAGCTAGAAAATAGGTGGGTGTTCCAGTTTACTATATCACGTGATATGTGATGAACACCATTAAAGTAGACATTCAAAAGGTAAGTTGTGTCACTAAATAACAAAAAGTTGCTGCTGATTAAAACACAAAGGAAGTAAAACAAATTCAACGAAACATGATATTTGTATGATTACATTTCTGTTGATATACGGTATTTAAAGGAAAGAAAAGAAAACTATTTTATTGCAGCCAAATTCTTTGGCGAACGACGACTATCAATCCAATATTTAATTTCTCTCTTGAATTAACTAACAGGAGACGGAAATAAATCTTTTAACGTTCTTCACGAAAAGAAGAAACATTTTACGTAGAAAGTTTAATGAAAAGAAAGGCTTGAAATTGGCTTCATTAAGCAATCAATTAAAGAGGTAATAAATGCTATAGTTAACGAGATCCTGTCTTACACCTCAGTAACTTCAGATTAAATTTAAATCTGCACTTTTCTAATCTTTTTAAATGACTTCCTCCTTTTTTTTTTATTTGGAACTTGCCGTTAATATAACACGCGCATTCCAAATTAAGTTCTCTTTTCAGTTTCTGTGTTAAATAATATTTCTTTACTAATGCTTTGTATATAGAACCTATTCCTGTCTCCCTTTAGAGTATTTAGTACCCTTTGTACTAATTTGACTACGTTATACAGCCTGAGACTAAGATGCCTAAATGCTATAAATTAATTCGTATTGACTACGTGCTTCTGTTTGCTCTTGTGTTTATTTGTTAGCGTGTCTACAGCTCGATAATGTACAATGTCAACAAAACCTATTTCTAATTCTTAAAACATAAGGTAAAGAAAGTAAATGTGCCTTCGGCCAATTTGTAACACACTGAAAGTGAATTATTGAAGTCCAATGTAAATAAAACTTTAAGCTTTCATGACGGCCTTCCATAATTAACACATTTATTCGTTCGTTCCCCTTTGCGTTGTGTTACGTACAAGTCTTACCACCATTTCATCGATCTATCCGCAGACATCTTCAGGGACTTTGTGAATCAATGTTGACATTTTCTATTCTTGTTTTCCAAATTATATTTAATGTGTAGTGGTTTTATTTGTTTAAATTGTAGTCATGTACTTTATTTCGATTGATTCCTTTATAATTCTCTCGAAATAATTATTGATTTTTTGTAGCAGTTTTGCTTCCTGAAAATAATCAGTCTTTACGCATATACTCCAATGGCTGCTTTCTCCGTAGTAACCCTATTGTACAAGATTGAATTTTTTAATGACTTTTAGGCATCTATGGTTCAGGTCAACCTATTTAGAAAGTAGCTTGTGCTCTTTAATTCTACATTTCTTCCTGTCTGATCAACATAGAATTTTTTAGAATTATTGTTGATTTTGTATACACATCTGGGACCCTAAAATGGATGTTGTCTTTGATAAGTCATATTTTGATTTCGGTATTTTCTGGTGGTCTATATATTGTTTTGATTCTATACCTTTTCAGTGCTATTTCTATTCGATATCAGACTACGGCAACGGATAGCTTGATTAAACGATCGTAATACTTCTACAAAAATTACCTGAATTAAGAACCCAATAAATATGTTAATTAACTTCCGATTCCTTACTTCAAGAATGTACACAAAAATATTTTGTATTAAATAGTGTTAATATCAAGTACAGGAACCATAAAGCTGAATTCCTCTTTTCTCGCAAAATATAATAAGTTTTAAAAAGTTTAGTATCCAGACAAACGTTGCTGCAAGAGTACAGAACTAAAACTAAATGTTTTATGGCAATAACTGGACAAGTCCAAAATTTAATTTTTTGAGAAAATCACTTTACTGATCTGTGCGACTATCTATTTGGTGTTACAGGAAGAATCAGTGTAATCAAAAGGTGCGAATATTCCAAGATATAAACTCTCGAACTTATGGAAAAGCCACACTGACAATCAAAAGCATTATACGTAAATGGTAATTAAACTAATCTAGGCGGCTGTAATATCGAAAACACATATTCTGTAAGGATATACAGAGCGTCTGGAACACCATTTCATTCGCAGGACAATTATGCATTACAGGTCATGTTTTTGAAATCTTTGATGAACTGTAGTCAATATTTCGTTTCCTGCTTTCTTCAACTTTTACATATAGAAAGTTGAGTTCATTATTAGTGTCGGGTGGTCTATCATGCGAATATAATTATTTCTGTAAATGTGCAATAAAAAATAAATATGTTTTAGTTTTTAAAAAATAGAGCACGAAGTAATTAATTAAAAGCAATATTATGTTGTAAATAAAAGGTAGTTTGGTTTCCAACAAAGATTTGTATTCAGAAATTCACTCATAAATCAAAGAGACAGATGCAGACAAATATCATATTTCATCGACAGAGCGGAATGTTAAGAATTACACATTTTTTAGTCAAAGTACAAGGTACAAGTCTACGTAGCAGGCCGAAGGTTAACTTATGCTCTAAAGATCATCTGCAGATAGCATTTTAAAGTCCATCTTGCTCAGCTGGACGAAGTACGAGAAACCACAGCAAAAACAAATTTCGACTCGATTGTGATTGGTGCTCTGTGAGGACACACCTCACGGAGAAGTGAACTGTGATTGGAACACCGAAATCGAGTTTGGCATAAAAGCCAGACATTTCACACCTTGTCATGAATGGTTGTGTCACGTGAATGGATCGTTTGGTCGTTACCACTCCAACTGCTCGCTCACTATTAGTGACAATAGACTTGGTGCTGCCGTCCAAACTCAGCTCTGTTATACTTGGCTACTGTATATAGAACTTCAATATAATGTGACTACGTTCGGCTCTGTCTGTCTTTGATCTCTAAAGAACTCTGTGTCGCATATAACATCTTAGACTATTTCTGCTTTCTGTATCTCCTCTTTTATCAAATATTCAGGTGAGTTGGAAACCAATTAATTGCATGCTCTTTGACTATGTTTTACCTATCTTAAGTATGGTGATGCTATATTCGGTGGCACTTGGTTAACTTCAGTAACTTGAGTTTGTGCTCAGTATTTTTCCCATTAATCTGTCATTTAAAGAATTAAACTTAGTTCTATACACAGTCCAATTCCCGAGTTTCATTTGAGTATTAGATGAATATCCTATCCTAGAACCTAACAGCACAATACGTCTCTATCATCTCGAGTGCGCTTATTGTCCCCTTAATTTATGATTGTTGCCCCCTTCATATCTGCAATAATGGAAATCTGGCAGAAGTTAATGTAAGTGGTGTTTCGCGAATACTACCTATTGTATCCACTTGGTTCACAGGTTCCAGATTTATCACACACAAACAAGTATTAAGGCCGCCAGGACGTCATTAGTTTCCTTTTCAATGATAAACTTTAATAAATCCTAATTCGATCTGTTATAGTATGTGAACATTTCTTCGATAATGTTATTCTTTTCATAAATTATTAATTGCATGGCGATCTTATATTTTTGTTTTTCTTCTTAATTTGGAACACCGTGTACTTTACTTAGATGTATTATAACTATTTGTACATATTTAATTGCATATGTGTTATTTTATCTTGACAGCTTACTTCGAAAATGGCTAAAAAAAATGTTTATTCTCAAATTACCAGTACACCATTGATTATAGAATGAACTGTACATAAGCTTACTGCACTGGACTTTAGTGAATTATCAAATTTATCAACGATTAATTTGAATTTGTTTTGAGGTAAATATTTCCTATTACATATACTCATATTCCTCAAACTGTTTAGCATTCAGGCCATGATTTTATTAGTGTTATTTACATTGTGAATACACAAGCTGCTACGACTTGTTATGACTTCTCATTGGAAAGATTACGGTTAATTATTTCGATACATTTCTACCATGAGACAAAAGCTACCTTCATTTTCCCCTTGGGAAACATTATTAGGGCATTTCCTAGAAGTTTCGCTGATTGAACCTCCCAGCTCGAAAAAGTTTCTCTCTTGAGGGTTTCTTATTAGAATCTACCAGTTCCTCATCACTACTTTAGCAAGGGTGTCCTGAAGGTTCTTCTGAGTGAGATCCCAGTTCGTAACTTTTCGCTAGCCCTCCCTGGTGGCTTCTCGGTTAGTCACCTAGCATCTATATCTACCTAGGGTTGTCACGTCCTAATCACCCTCAATCTCGTACTGACATCAATATCAAATAAATTTAGTGCAATAAACGTTAGATATGAAGAGCGTAAATGCAGAAACAGATTAAATCCATTTTTAAAAACAATTTTAGTTTCCACTGCTTCATTTGAGGTGTCTTACACACGAAATTGCAATATTTTGTGCAACAAAAGATATAACTAACTTTACAGGGTGAAAGAAATGGGCATTTGGTGCAAAATAAGTTACATCCTAAAAATGGCTTGGTTCAAAATAAGTTATATCCATTTTTTAATTTTTAATTTACATTTGTGCCTAATGTTGTGCATAAATTTCGCTATTTACTTCAGCCATTGTGACAATGGATGTGCAGAAAATAGGCTGAAATGTTGTAAGTTGAATGGGAAGAGAAATGAAAAATACATTTGAAATGTTGGCAGTTGGAGAAGGAAATGTGGGTTCCCGGAAGCAAGAGCACAATAGGGAGAAGATAGTCAGGTATAGTGGCTTCCTTTAATTGTGTACAAATCCTGATCTTCCATATATATTGCGAACATTGCAGAATGGATAGTATTTAAGTGTTATCAGGCCAGTGAAGAGGATCCATAGACCATCCTTATTGTTTACGACTTACAGCAAGTACGGGTTCTATGAAGTCTCCATTCAAGGGGTTTATTATTGTCAAAACTATACAATTTTGATGTTCGTGATGGCAAAGTCATTAACTTCGATTGTAAACCATTCAGAACCAGGTGAAAATAAAGTTTCAGGTATTGTTTCTCACTATCTGAACAATGTCATGCCAATGGACAAAATATTTGAAAATATCGTACGTATTCTTTAGGTAAGTGATAGCTGCGGATGTCGAACCAAACCAATATTGTTACAAATATGATACAGATTTGGTTTTAGAGTGTCAATGAACGCATCGAAACTATAATAATTGGTTTCCTGAACATAATCGTAACTTCATGCCGTTTGAAAGGCTAATTGGGCATACCGTAGCTTACAAGACATTCGTTCTCAAGAAACCACTCTTCGTCCAGAACTTTACCACACTATTATCACAAACATGGTGAACTTTTTGTTTTATTTACGTCAAAGACAGGCCAGATAATACGTGGAAATGTAGGTATTTATAGAAATACAAGCTACTGAATGTCATTCAAACAGAAAAAAGGATTAAAGTTATGCACTAGATACTGCAGCAAACTGCAGAAAAAAAGCTTCAGTGAAACCATTTTACTTCCGTGACAGTAGCTCTACTATTTCACTTGTTAAAAGAGGTTGCTATCATTTGTAACAACAAAATCTTCGAGGCCGATATCAGAGTTCAAAGTAACAGATATCCATAACCTTCTTGAAAGGAGTGCACTGGATGTCAGATGAAATTCAACATTTGTCTTCTACAAGGAACTGTAATAATCACCAATTAAGAGAAATACCATAATGTACTGAAATTGTGTTGATCTTGAATACCATGTATAGCAATTCCACAAAATTAGTAGATTGTTTTTCGTCCGGCAATGATTTTATTACTCAACAAGAAATGTATGCAAAAGTTGTATTTTGCTTGTAAAGTCTTGTGACAATGTTTTATTGTCAAGTAATGTAAAAAGTACGAAAGGATTCAAGTGTATGCAATGATCACCGCGCTTTCATAATTTGACATAGCTAGTTCAAATTTATATATATATATATATATTCTCATCACGATTTGGTGTAAATCAAACAATATGCAGCGTTTTGTGCAAATTAAGTTATATCCATTTTTCAGACTCGAATAATTTGATGGTGGAAGAATATTGAATGACAGCAGTTACTCTACATCCACAAGCTTTTTAGTTTACATGGAATTGGATGGTAAAAGCATCCATGGGAAATAATTTGTAAATATATTGTGTGGATTTTTTTTTCATTTTTGAAAAACAATTTTTGTGCGTTTAACTTGTTTTGCATTTTGGCTCTCATATATTTTGTCATAGACTGTAAATTGTGTTATACAGGGCGTCGCAAAGTAGCGGTCTTGACATGAAAATAATAAAAAAATATAGACCATCGAGGGTGCACAAACGCTTCGTTTTGGCGCTGTATGCTGCCGAAAGTGTGGAAAATTAACTCAAATTGGAAATTATTAGTACTTATGGAGATTTCCAGTAGTTTAATAAGTTAATTAATACTTGTGGAGGTGAACCGTTTGCCACGTATTTCTCGTGTACTTTCTAGTGCCAAATCTATAGATATAGATGGATACATTTCTATAGGATCAAAATAAGCTAATTTTTGTTAATGGGAATATTTTTCAATCTAGTACGTAAGGACAGGTTATTCCTTAAAACAAATTTGAATTCACATTAGTTTCCCTTGAACCATTACAGTATCAATTTTGATAGTTTCTGTATCTAAATAAAGTACTATTAAAATAGTTGAAGCTTAAATTGAGGAAACGATTACGTAAATGACCACAACACATTTTACTTTTATGTGAGTGTTTTCATACTTAAGATTTGTGAACAAGTAACGTCTTGTACATTGGTTAACATAAAAATTGACTATAAATAAACAACAAAATTGTCTATTCTGATTTCATAGTACTTATATGTACTATCATGGTACACTACTTCCTACAATTAAAAAAAAATAAAAACCATTTTCGGGAAAATTGTGTCTTTAAAACAGCTAAAATTACATTTTATCCATTTATCACTGCAAATATCCAGCTAATGTATTTTCGTCTGACTATTTTGTCTTATGTTAAAGAGATACTATCCAGCACTACAACTTTAAAGCATTTTCAAACCGGCATATTTTCTATCATTTGTAGAAAAATTAAAAATATGAAAAAAGTAAGGATTTACCTGAGTTCAACTATTAGTTTCAGGGTATTACTCTTAATATAAATTAGGTATCTTTAATTTATGTGAAGCGCTATTCAACTTATTTTAAGTATAAGAATACAAAGTTATATCTTATTTCGTTTCCGAATGGCGTAATCTTGAAAAGTGACAGATTTCTCTGTATTTGGAGAAACAAAAATTTCTTCCCATAGATGTTATTACCTTTTTCACAATAAACCTTGCGTTGGTAAATGTTGAAATTATCACAGATAAATTGACAGCCGCCGCGACCGGGACTCGAACTCGAATCTCCCAGTTGCCGGCTAGATATGCTACCAATTACACCACCACGGCACGGCCAATTCTCTGTGTATATGGAATGTTCCTCTCTCCTAGATTCTCTCAGAACTCTTGAGTGCCTGAGTTGGGACAGTGTCTAGGCGAGAGGAACATTCCATATACACAGAGAATTGGCCGTGCCGTGGTGGTGTAATTGGTAGCATATCTAGCCGGCAACTGGGAGATCCAGGTTCGAGTCCCGGTCGAGGCGGCTGTCAATTTATCTGTGATAATTTCAACATTTGTTCCCATATTTTGCATGTTTGTAACATTTTTTTGTGAACAATTGCAGGAAAAAATATGTAAGATTTTATAATACTAGGTTGATATTTTGTTCGAAGAAGTCGCTGTTTTTTAGTGCTTACGATCTGAATAAGATGTGTTTATTGCCTTCAGGCATTGTATAGATCAGAGCGGGATAGGGTAGGGAAAAGGAAGCGGAAGGGATTTGGATAGGGCTTAAGTTGAAGGTACCATCCCGGCATTTGCCTGGCGTGATTGAGGAGAAAGTCTGGAAAAGCGCAGTCAGTATGATTGGTCGCTGGTATGGAACCCAGGAATGCAAACCGAACACTTTACTGAGTTACTTGACTGAATACTTGCATGCAAACTTTCAGATCTGAAGTCGATCCTCCCACTGATTGTGTGGAGTAAACTATTATCTGCCAGTCAGCTGACGTTTCTATTTAATTTTATACTTTGTGTTAAAGAACATTAAATCGAGAAAATAAACATTGTTCACTTCTCTCCAGGGAAACAGAATTTCAGTTGTGAAAGTTTGGAGACAAATATCTCATAGACTCACTTTCAGACTAGATAAAACATTTTCACCTCACCAAGAATAGGAATTATAGTCGTTAGAGAGTTCCCACCTTTTCAGCTTTTTGGCGTTAATTTCTTAAATACTATGCAAAAAGTAGTTTCGTTTTAGAATTTGGCAAGGAATAGTGTGGTAGCGTCCGTGGACGTGAGTTTTAGAACACCCAACATATCTCCATAGTTGATTATACTTTCTCTGTTATTTTCTGAAATTGCTCCAGTACTTACATAATTGTCTTCATAGATAGTAAATCAAAACCGTTTACATGAATAAATTCCCACAATTTCTTTGACGTTGCAAGAATGAAACTTTTATACGGAAAAGAAGATAAACAATCGTAAATCAAACTCCTGCTATTCGATTTTGTAACTTTTGAGCTATCCATAGAACTACATCAGGAGTGCTTAAATACTTCTGTAAGCTAGACCTAACACTGAAGAAAGCCACCATTTAAATAAAGCTTAAGCATGACCCACATCAGAGATAAGTAGAGAAAATATATTGACTTTCCTTTACATTCGTGAAGGTCCTTAGAAATTTGAGGATGATATATTTGCTTATGAGAAAATTATTTGGCTAAAAACATTTGAACAAACTGGCAAAACAATTCGGAAGTCTTAACAATATCAATCAAAACTTTGTTAACGATGTTTAACTCTTAATAATGTTATGAGTTTTAAGCTGACATTTCCCATAATATCTCTATAGAAAGATTCAAACTGTACTTCAATGAAATGTATTACTTAAAATACTTACTTATGGATTTAGTAACAAGAAAATTGCTTGGGTCCTTTTCCACCAAGAGACTGTAGATCATTATACAATTAAGCCACTGCAATAAACTAGTAAAATTACCTATCGATCATCAAAGTGATAATTAATGTGAACTGTAAATACAGTATGTCGTAATTGAATATCATTTTTGATTATGTTACTTGGTAATTTTAATCAAACACATTTTTTTGTGTATGCCACACACTCTAAGAACTTGACAAATGTGGAAATTATATTTGTAACAAAGAAAATAAATTACTATGACGACAAAAACAATATAGCCTACTATTCCACTTTTATTGTCACATTAAAAATAACTATTTTATATGATCCGGTTTTTGATTCTCATTGTGTACATAAGTAACTGTTATATAATTGCAAAAACAAAACCTACAGAAGTTCAAATTGAGTTCAAAATATTTATAATGACAAAGTCAAACTAATATAAGTTACTAATCTCTTTTTTTACTCTAAATTAATATCAGGCTTCAACATCTCAATTTTGAATAGCTCGGGTGACATTGTCATAATCATATCTTTTTGACATACTTAGTAAAGAAATAAGTGCATTTCTAGTATTGAAGTTAATATATGAATCAGTTTGAAATACAAGTTGTTAAACTTTTGGTGCGCACTACATTACATTTAAGACGCTATTCAAATCGCAAGGATGCGTTTCAAAAGAGAGAAACCAGTCGGAAATTAATATCACTTGATGTAATAAATGCCTTTCAAATCGAGTAAATTTCTAATCCTGTAGTTTCCCGGAATCAGCATATTACTATGGAATACAATTCAAGACAGCTCTTTAGTCGCAATTTACGGATTGAAAGGAAGAACAATATCTCGGAGATATTAACTGTTAACAGCGATTGCTTTTTATAACCATAATCTAGAAATGTATTTCTTGTAAATAAAAGGTGTTAAAGTCCGATTTCTTTTCTTAAAATCTCTTGATTTTCTATCTTTAATTTACTAAGACATTTTAGCTAGTATTGATATTTTATAGAAACTTTAAATTTATAGCTTTCACAGCCACTTAGGGCCTCTGGCGTAGTAGTAGGAATGAGAAAGGTGGCGTCCATGGCTTAGATTCTTCGTACAATATCTGCATGGTGGCCATTGCAATCAGGTTGGCAGACATAAGCGGGACTAAAAAACCCTTCGCTTTCTCAGTCGTTATCCGAAGTAAGAGACCATAATCATTAAAATCTCGAGGTGCTTACATTCATACTTTTTGTACTACAAGCAATCACTTTAAAAAATTGCATTGCTCCTGCTGTGCTATATAGGGACCTACGTCACTATAACTTAATTTTCTTTAGGACTGTCCGTGATCCAGAAGGAAAATGGAACTAATAACTCCAAACAATTTTGGCAAGAATCAACCGCAGAAATTATTTGATCCGATTATATGAAAATTAAAGTATATCTTCTTTTGTTTTTAGGAATTATAATTTGTGGCTTAAAATTATTAGTGAGAGATTCAATTCTCCAAAACACAGCCAGTCTTTGGTTTAAGCTGACTCTGTTGCACGTGTTTTAAGAACAATAAATCTGATTAATTACATAAATACGTCTCAAATTACATGACAAATTTTCCTGCCAACCTCTAAACATCTTTAGAGAAAGAAATTGTCAAAATAAAGCATGTAATTATTATCCTAAAGTGTTTTTACCTAAACAGCATTAACTTCAACGTTTTCTTTACAAACAGACAATAATAATTTTGTGGCTACGTAATAATATACGGGGCATTATTTTACCAACAAATGAAACCGTACGAAACACTCATAACTACGGTGACGTATTTAGTGAATATTATAATATTCTTACCTTCCTTCGGCCGCAGCACAGCATGGTGTTGCGCACGACGTGGCTCAGCTTGTTGCGAAGACGGCGGCGCCGAGACGCGGACAGCATGGGTCCTGCGCCTTCCCCCCGTCATGCCCAGGTTCTGTCAATGCAAATCAAACAGAAAATTAATGTCAAAATATAAATTATTTACTTTTACATATAATAACTTTAAAATTATAGTAATCAGCTGTAACAAACAACTAAAATATTTCACTCTTCTCCAAGCTGTCTATAAATTGCCTATACTACACGCAGGTCGAATAGGTCCAATCTTGCAAGCTAGATCACTTTGATAATATTCATCAAGATGTTCTCCTCAGTCTCATCAATGTTCCTGTATGTTGCAGAAGAGAATTGCTTTTTCTTTCGCTTGTTGCCAAAAACATTTAACCATCTTGGTCCATGGTTGGCAGTGAAACCCAGAAACAAAATAATTTAATGTACATAAGAGCTATAATGCCGGCAACAGTGCAGTCGTGACCCCATTGGAACGGTCGATGTAGTGCCAGAGCATTGTGCAAGTTTGCTAGTGTATTAAGGTGTACATGATAAAAGAAACTACTAATCCAGACAACATCTGGCGAAGTATAGCAAAACCAGCCAGAATAAGTGGCCAGAAAAGTTGTTCAAGAAGTTCTTCTGCATGATAACTCTAGGTAAAAGGTCCAGCCAGATCACTTCGGCCTTTCAACTGGTTTGCACTGCCAACCATAGACTAAGATGGTTATCCCTCACACAGGTACATGCACCGACAGTGATAACAAAATCTCGAAGAGATTGGTTTACGGCACATCATCTTGTGCGAAATCCACTGGACAGTGGTTAGCATTATAACTACCACGCTTCGTCGCCGAAGACATCGAGAAACTGACGCACTGTTGGATCCGTTGCTTTAAAGATAGAGGTATTATTACGAACAAGTCTATCTGACCTCGTGACGTGTGTACACTGTACAGTGTACAATGTCATCACGTATAACATTACTGAACGCCAACGTCTGGTTCTACGCTACATTAAAAATATCTTATGTAAACAAAAATTACATTTTAATTCATCTTCATGGTTAGTAGCAAAAATAACATGAATTTGAAATAAATAAGGACATGTTTTTCTATAATTTTATGTCGTGACACATAATTACTGCTCGTGCGATTGTAAAATTATGAGGAATTTCGAGAAAGAAATGAAAATACAGCTACACTACAAACTTTTATTCGAAGAAGTCTCCATTTAATGAAGAAGAAAATTCGTCGTTTCTGTCTTCTTAATAAAATTAATCCTCTTAACCTTGCTAAGAATACATATCAAACAGTTTAGTATATTCGTTTTCTATTTTAGACGGCCGCAGTGTTTTCAATAATTTGAAACCGTGTTAATCTACATAGCTTCATATTAATTGTATAGGTAATTAACAAAATCAGCTTTTACGAAAATGCTTAAGGACCAACTGTCACCAAAGTCTTCAAGGTCACAGGATAGAGCAAAGTTACCAGTGATTTTCAAATAATCATCGTAAATATTTATGCCATGGGGAAAAAAAATCTGGTAAAAAAATAAAATAAAATAAATGGAACCAAAGGGTAAAGTGAGTTTGTTGACGATATTGTTTCGCTGAAAACAACTGAATATCGTGCGACGGTCTCAGGAGAGCAAGTACGGCAGAGAGTAACGTCAGCACAGGGAGTGACTCATTTTGCATCGCTGAAAATGAAAATGGAAAAAACTTCCAACCTGACCACTGACCCGCCTGCACTCGCTTGGCATTGAATGTCCGTAAAGTATGTATAAAATGTTGTAAAACAAGTAAAATGGATCCTTTTTCAAAAGTAGTAACCATAAAGAAGATGTGGAAAAAGATACAAAACGACCTGGACGGGAATCGAATCACGGCTAGCAATTCAATACTCTAGTACGATAGCACGGCAGTTGCCAGAAAACTCTTCGGAAACGATCCTTATCATCACGTCAGATATTTGATAAAGTGGACCATGGATGGCACAGTGATAATCTGGAGTTACTTCCGGGAATATTTCTTTTACCGAGACAGCCCCAATCGTCAGTGGAGAATCAAATGTCTACAGACTCTGATTCCACCACTGCACCGTGTTTATCAAACAGAATGAAACACTTACAATAGCATAAAATAACGTACAGAGAATAGATCGAAAGAAGCTTAAGTCGTTTAATTTGCCCCGGATGTTTCGACCCAAGTATGTCTTCACATGATGATGGAAAAAATAAGACGAGAGCCAACATGAATTCTGTGGAACTGTACTCGGATTACCTTAGAAGACAGTATGAAACGCAAACGCTTATTCCCGTTCCAGTCCATAACAGGAACTAAACAAATATGTTTTGTCAATCAATCATTAACATTATTGTCTAAAAACAAGTTATTTTTCTGTCAAACATAATAAAGCATGTGTTATAATGTAAAGATCCAACTGTTGTATGAAACAAAAGATGTCAATATTTGGTATAACGTAAGAAAGCTAATATTTTATGAGCATACGACCTCGCTATTTGCTGTAGTGAAAATAAGTAAATTTTCTACCCCACATCACAGCTGCCTGAACGCAAATGTATTATTCTTATGCCTGACTGTAGCTATGCTATTTTAGACATTTCCTATTTATGGTTTCTACGACATTATGTTTATTATTTATTTATTAGGCTTTATATTGAAGCTTCTTACATGGATTGCTTTCCTTTATAGTACAGATCTGAAAAAATATTCTCCTCATGCCTTGTTCCATAATTATACAACTTTGAACGATAATAAAATAACTATTTTTCTCAGCCCTTAGTAAGATACAGAACACTTGTTATTGCTACTTCGCACAATAACTGTCGTTAATACAGATTTTATACTCATTCTGATAAGCATCAAAGAGAACCCATTGATATAAAACTATTTATAATCGTAGACACCACGCAACTCTTCTCCACGTACGTAAATCTTCGGTAGTTACATCATTTAACGTACTTATTAGCCCCTACTTAGTAGTTATTAATTTTCTTGAGCAATGTATTCGTTCACTATGCTCTTTCAAAATTAACTGTATCAGACAGTGCCTAATTTATTATTCCAAATTTATTTTCACAAGTATAATGACCCTGCATACCTTGAACTTCTCAATTGACGGTCTAAAAAATGAAATGTTTCTTTTATGCCCTCACCACATCTTCGTATAAAGTGACAAAATGTGCCTGTTTCTAACTATTGCTCTTGTAGGTGGAAGTAAGGATATTAGCCTTATTTGAAGATATTATCCCGCCATTCGTCTTTTGTAATTGAGGGAAGGAAACCGAATAAAAACACAAGTCAGAGTAATTTACTTTTAAAATTGTACGTTTTATTAACGTTGTCGAAAGAAATAGTTTACATGTGGGATGGCGGTAAATGTAGATACCACATTTTGTATTTGAATTTCCATTATGGTGTCTACGCAACTGTGGCTCAGCCCAGGATCGGAAGGTGTGCGAGGGAAGTCGACAAGTGCTTAGTTTGAAGATCACAACATTGGCCTAATCTGCTAGGAAAAAGACTGGAAAAACTTCAGTCAAAATGACCGGCAGCAGGAATCGATCTCAGAACCTCCTGATGGTGAGGTCAACAATATACAAACGGAACCACGGTCGCTTGGTGTAGATACTACATGGGAAAATCCTGTAGAAACAAAATTCAAACAATTTACTTGGCTCTTTGAAGCTTTAACATAGAAACAAAAGGAAAAATTCTTTAGTTAAATAATCTTTATCTCTCACTTGTATAACGTCCACTATTAAATATATACATATCTAAATTCGTTACTATTATTTGTATTTAAATAGTTGTACATAAGAAGTATATTTTTAAAAAAAAATATATAGAAAGAAAGTAAACGTTTTTCATTTCTAGTTGATAAATGATAAAATGAATTTTATGGACGATAACAGCTTTCATTTTTAGTGTCTGTACATTTTCTATTTTTGAGCTGTACGTTTGTTAGCAAAATTGTGAAGTTTTTCTTTTTGATGTTTTGTTCTTCCAGTAGCTCCAAGCGAAATGGAAACAGGAGATGGATTTTCCTGTTGGGTTGCACACACACACACACGCGCGCGTATGTGTGTATATATAATCAACGAAAGAGAACGTTGAGAGAGAAAATACTTTTTCCCAAGTGGAAAAGAATGAAAAACATAATCTATTTGTGATTTTTTTGTCATCCTGTAGAGTAGACAGCAAGCGTGGTATGGCAGTAAAGCATGGTTGCCTAGCGTACGACTTAACAAACCACGAAATCGACTCGTAGCGATTTCCCGCCGCCACTACTACCAACGACACCATATAGCACAAACGCTGGAGAGGATGATTTAAAAATGGAGGAGATAGTTCCCCCCTTCCAATAACAGCGTTTCCTGTCTCTACTTTCTCCTTTAACTCTGCGTAGCTTTCAAAGAATCGATTTAGGTAGCTTACGAGCGAGGAAGAGAGAGAGAAGATGGAAGAGGGAGGGCTAGATTCCAATAGTACCTAATACTGTCAAGAGATGGCAGAAGCTTTCAGCAAGAGAACACCTGCAATCTACTCCAGAGGAACACACACTTAGATTCAAATAAATGTATTTTCCATATGTGTTGTATAAATTTGTATTTTGGACTCAGTTCAGAATTAAAAGTACGCTACTGTAAAAATTGACTGTAACTTCTTGACATGTTCCACTTCTGTAAACATTTTATCACCATTATTGTTGTTTTCATTATTAGTATATTACTAGCGCCTCCTTATGAATAGTAATGAAAAAAATGAAAGTGTACAGATTGTCTTGTCTGTCAGCCCCCTCCCGCAGATCTCAGTAGCTGCAGGTCAGACAGAGATGAGCCAAACACAATTAGATTCTTCAAGGTCTGAAAAAGTGGGAAGAAATGTAACTTCCGGCCTGTGGTCACTTCCAGTTCCAAAATAAATATGCCAATTTATTAACATAATTATATATTCTTCTCTACACTGAGTAAGAATATAATTACTTGCTTTACCTGTCTACGAAGACGCTTTGGTTTTACCTGTAAAACTCTGTCAAACCATTACCTATTTACTCATTATTATTATTATTATTAACACACTCTGATAGAAAAAGGATTTAATATATAGTTGTTAGAAAAATTTCACTCTGATGAAACTTAATAAATTGTAGATTGTTAAAAAGTTTCGGACAGTTTACTGGAAAATGACAGAAAACTGGGTTCAATGGAACGTGATTAACAAAAACCAGAAACTCTTCAACTTCCAAAAATATTCAAGCAAAGGATACTTAGAAATTTTCTCTACCTTTTTACAAGTTCATATTGCTACCATTATTGAGATTCAGATTGTGAACCTCCATAATTGTAGAGAAAATGTCTAAGTAGTCTTTGCTAGAATATTTTTTAAAATTGAAAATTGTTCTTAGTCACGTTCCATTCAACCCAGCTCCTGACGTTTTTCAGTGAACTTACCGAAAAATTTTAACAGTGTAGTATATATGTTTTGGAATAGTTGTAACTTAGTTAACATCATATATTTAGGAAAGCTTTAAAAGCGATGAATGTAACTAAACTGAGGGAGTTGATCTCGTTGTTGCTGATAGTGCGAATTCCCTTCGAACTTCCCGGGAAGCGACGAAGCTTACCCACATTTAAAAGTGAAAAATGAGAAGCAAGTTAAACAGATCTCAAATTTCTAACACAATTTTTCTCAGTGTACATCCAAAAGTGACCTTGAACTTCTATAGTCAAATAAAATGATACTGGTGTGATCACTATGCGAAATTTGACAATTGTAGCTATCACTATTTCCGAGATTTAAAATTGATATATGAACTGGTCCTAAAGAGCTACATTCCCTGTGTTCAATAAACTAAGGGTGTGGTTCAAATTTTAGGATGTAGCCCTCCAACGTTTGCATAAACAAAACAAACCAAAGAAAAAATTCAATTCTGCAAAAAGAAACTAAGCATGGAGGCCATCGAGTATGTACCTTAGTATTATCGAATCAGACCGCTTCTTGAAAAATTCACAAAGCAGACTTCTCGCCAGGTCAAAACTTTCGAACAAAAAATAAGATATCGAATATATTATGATTTTATTAATGAAGGTACAATTCCACAATGAAGTGGTCTTCAAATTACAATAATTATTCTGAACCGAAGCAGAATAAACTTTAGATGAATTATACAAAATGAATATAATACTCGTAGATAGTGGCAATTGAACTGAATCTAAATTAGTTAATAATATTTATAAAATTGAATTTACAACCAAATCGAATAATTGATTTTAAAAAAACTTAACGTTGTCTTCATTAGAAATTTTAGAAATACGATACATATATCGGATTGCAATGTAATCTCAAATGAATAAATAATCAAAACAAGCAATCATCAATATCAATATACACATGAAAAATTTATCGAAACGAAAGTCAAAATTGAAATTTTAATTAAAAACAATCAGACACAATCTCACTTCACTCAAACAAAACAATTAAATCGAACTCTTATCTTGTTGGTGTTGGAAAAATATAGTAAGAGAACATAGATCATACCTTCCGCGATCTTATGAAACTTCTATGGACGCCATTTTAATTTGGAATTTACGACCACGCTGAATACAAAACGAAATTCAATTCGAATCTTCCTAATTTATTATTCATTTTCAAATTTTATTATTATGAAAATTAATTAGAAAGAAGCATTTCTCTACTCAAGAACTATAACTGTTTAATTTTGACAATTCATTGGTAAATTACTACTAATTAAAAATATAAGAAATTAAATAGATCAATTTTAAGATTATTTAAAAAATCCTAATTAAAATAACTCAATTTATTTATTTAAATATTTAATTCACTTTTACTTTCTTCTCTAAGTTATGTTTATATAACTTTAATTGTCAAGTGAAATTTACAGAGTTTACATATAAAACTTGTTAAAAAACTATTTAAACTTCCCAATTTTTAAATTTACTTTAAAATCTTAATTAAAGTTACCTATGTTACTTGATTTATATTTATTTAGTTTATTTTAATTTCAAATAAGTACTTTAGCTCTCTTTTACTCTAGAAAGATTTAAGCCACATTAGTATACGTTTAATGTAATTATTTAAAACACTGACTTCTATTCTTTAGACAGAAAACTTAAAAGAATTAACGTTCCCACTTTCCCCTTCTAGATCAAGAGTGAAAAGGACAAGTGACGTCATTTAGCTCTGACACGTTTAATTCCGAGTGTATCACACACAAAAAAGCTATCCTTGTGAAGGCTCACACTTCCTTGTAGCAGGCTTATTTTGCTGCTACATATTTTCAGTAGTTTTAGTTTTATTTATAGAAATTGTGTATTAATAATTTCTGGATTTAAGTCCTTTTATTAGGAAGTTAACAACCAATTAAAAAGGAAAATTAATCTATGTCTCCTTATTGGTTAATTTCACTTAGCAATGTTCTTGCCTTGCTTATTTATTTTCACGTTTAGGTCCAAAATTGCTCCTATTTAATTTAATCAGAGTGTTAGAGAAAAGTACAAAGTTATTAAGCTAATTGTCGATCTTTTTGAATGATTTTATTTGTTTAATTTATAATTCGAGTTAATTTCAAACTTTTCCTAAACAAAATAGTTCTTGAGATTTTCTTCCTTTTCTTTTTATTTATACATTACCATGGATATGACATATAGTTTTTTCTTCCTCCGAAATGTTAGTTATGGTTTATTGTGCGCGATAGTTCGTATGCGTATTAGGACGATTTTACCTTTTAGAAGGTTCCCTTCGTTGTAGATTCGGATAATCGTGTCATAAAGACTTTCTACAAGATTTTTCCACCTGCCAAAGATGAAGAAAAGATTAATTTATAGGAAAAATGAAATTTATTCAATTGAAGGTAAGATGACTAGTGAAAACTGAAGGTAGAAGGCGTTTGCAAGGGAGTTTATTGTGAAAATACGTTAAACAGTGTTAAACAAGAACAAAAAATGTATTAGTTTATGAAATATCCAATTTGATAATGTTGGCTTAATTCGTTACTTGTAGGGCGTCCACATCCTCCTTCCCACTGCTCATATTAAGCTTATGTTGATTAATTTTAGTTAAGTGAAATTTTGTTCTGTTAGGGAACTAATTTAATAATTTTGATTTTCTTTAAAGCGATTTCTAAATAGCTAAGATAAAGAAAGATGCATGCTTATGATAATTATTAGCCTTCGAAAGTTTGAAGCTTTTGTGATTTAGAATCTTAGAAAATCTTTTAATCTTTTAAATTTGGGACACAAGTTAAACTATGATAAATATGAAATGAATTGTTAGAAAATGAAAATAATATTTTCGACATTAATTTAACAGTTGATTAAATTTAAAATTTTACTTGAAAATTTAATTATGTGACAAGAAAATAAGATTTTAGTTATGAAATTAGTTTTTTTCTTAAATCATTCTTCTCTTGAATGAATTAAAGTAATTTATTAATAAAAAAGAATTTACATTTTTTGAACTTTTCAAAAAATAAATTAACTGTTGAAACTTATATTAAAGCATTGAAACAAATCTAATGAAATTAATCTAATCGTTTGATGTTAAGAAAACATCTTAATAATGTATAAAGATAAATATGTTTTATTGTAATAATTTCTGAGATTTTAAATGAAACTTGTACTTTTCTTGGGAAATGGATTTTGGTTGTTCAATAGTTTTATTTAAGTAGAAAAGAAATTGAAGTAATTTATTAGGTTGATTAATTATAAGTTCAAAATAGTCTTTGATGTTAATTTTATTAAATCAACTATTTTTTACTTTAATTTTATTTAAGTAAAAGGTTGAGATTTCGGGCTCCAAACCATTATCCAACTTCGAGTTGATAAGTTTTCTGATGTAATAGGAGTTGTCTTTTATTAGGTTGGTTCAGGTTGAGTATGGTTTGTATGGAAGCTGGTGGAACTACATTTAAGTGTTTTATGAATTACGTCGATGTATGATTTTATTACTGAAAGAATATATTTCCTTAAAAGTGTATGAGAGTATATAATATTAAAGGTTAATAAAAAGAAAGATAAAAGGTTATATTGCTATGAGAAATATGAGATTTTAAGAGAACTTATACAATAAAGGAATGAAGGAGTTGGAAGTGAGTAGGTTAATCGGAGTGAAGTTGTGTTTCATGCAAATACATCAGTAACTTAAATGGAAGTTGAGCTTTTGTTCTCATTTAGTTAAAATAAAACAAAACAGGTCGATGCTTTGCTCGGTTTGGAGTTTCCTTCGTTCATATTTTAAGGTTGGATCTTCCGGTCTTTTGAAGTTGATCCGTAAAAATGAAGGTTGAAGTTGCTGCTCTAATTTGAGCCTTAGACGCGACGCAAATAAAGCACCCTACATCCTTATTTAACACAATTTCAAACTCATATTATTCAGAAAGTAATAGGACACGGTTGAGAGCGGAGCCTGTGTTACTTGTTACAGCGAATGTAGCGTCTCAGATAGCCACAACAAAGAAAGTTCCCCAAGGAATAAAGAAAAACGAACTAGTACTTGCTAATTCGAACTCAAAGTCCTCTAATTTTGCCGTTTTGAGGGCCATTTTGCGTCGACCACTTTTAGGGCCACCTGGCTCTGACCGGCATTGGTCTCGGCAACGGCTGAGACATGTCGACTCCTCCCACCCCAACTTCCTCTAAATCGTCTGCTCCCACGGGCGGCAGTCAGTCTAAGGTCTCTCAAAAGACTAAACGTACTCGAAAAGTACCAGAATTCTCACGTAATGCCTCAGGTATTAGTCAAGGGCTGACAGAATTCAGTAAAAAGCATCAAATGAGTAATCCCATTCCTTCCTCTACCAACACCCATTTCACAGTGCCTAATAGTCACTCTCATATGCAAGATCCTCGTCGTTCTATGTCTTGACAAGATTTATCTAAGGTGAACAAGAACGAGGTACCAAATATTGCTTCAATTAAACATTTTCCAGAGCTGGCCGCCGGTCAGGCTCCTATGCAACATGTCAATATGCATCAAAATTCTCACAAACAGGATACTAACATGCCTCTTCCAGATGAATCTGTTGAAATTAAATCCGATGATGATCAAGAAACAATGTCTGAAGGAGGCCCGGAACATGATGCCGACATCGATTCAGATGACTGGATACCTCCCAAAAAATCAGCCAAAATGCGTCAACCAAAAAGCACCAACTCATCCATTGCAACAATGAATCGTTTTGAGTCATTGAGTCAAAATGAAGATGATGATGAAGATCAACAATCTCAAAACACACAGCGCACTAAGAGCTCCAAACCACCACCAATTTACGTATATGGAGTTAAGAATAAATTTCAATTCTCTCGTACTCTTACTGCGCTTTGTCACACATCACCACGGATTTCCCATACCCAACAACATGTTCGTTTCCAAACCAACTCATTAGCCGATTATGAAAAATTGAAAACCTATTGTACACAGCAAAACTATCAATTTGCTACTGAGATTCCCAAAAAAGATAAACCGTTCAAAGTGGTTTTAAGAAAACTTCCAATCGACACGCCTACCAATGACATCCTACAAGATTTAAAAGATCAAAATTTCCCAGCCATAGAAGTTGCACAAATGTATGGTCGCGACAAAGAAACCAGAGAGAAAATCCCACATCCACTCTTCTTAGTTACTCTACAAAGGAGAAATGATAATCACACCATATTCAAAATGGAATACCTGTTAAGCTACCGCGTGGCAGTTGAAACATATCGACCACCGGAACTCTTACAGTGCTTTAGATGTCAAAAGGTTGGTCATTCAATGAAAACGTGCTTTTGCGACCCTAAATGTGTCAAATGCGGTGCAGCTCATCTGACCAGTGAATGTTTAAAAACTAGAGACACACCAGCACACTGTGCAAATTGCAATGGGAATCACCCGGCCAACTATCGAGGTTGTAGAGTACTCAAACATGCTCTTGAACTACGTCACGCCAATAAGAACAATGAGCAAGCTAAGTCCTTGAAAACCTCTACAAATTCAAATACAAAGGATCAAGAAAACTCTGCACCAACAAATACCAATCCCAAACAACATTCCTCATATGCCAAAACCACCTCAGACAGTAAGACTCAAAATATTAATAACTCTAAGACCAAACCTAACCGTGAAGATCAACAGTCAAATACCACTAACAAATCTCAATCAAACACCAATACAAATTCTGGAAAGGGAGCCTCTATTCGGGAAGTATTTCAGGTCATAAAGGAAGTCTTTCAAGGACTTAACATAATGCATATATTCACCAGAATTCATCAAGGTTTAGCGCGCATTCAAAGTGCTGAAGACCAATATACAAAATTAGCAATCATTTTCGAAATCATCTTCAGTGCTCTTGATGATGGATCGGAATAAATCCACAATAACAAGACATATCAAAGTCTCTTTTTGGAATGCCGATGGTGTCTTCGAACAAAAACAAGAACTTAAATACTTTCTAAAGGAACAACACATTGATATACTACTGCTAAACGAAAGTCATTTAAAAAATCATCATATTTTTAAAATCTCCAATTACCAAATCATTCGAACCGATCGACCGGGTAGGAAAGGTGGTACAGCAGTTATTTTTAAAAATCATCTTCCAGCACAGCAAATTGATCTTCCACCTCTTCATTCACTCGAAGCTACTGGAATTCGTCTTTATTCACAAAACCTTCAAATCATACTTATTGCTATATATAAACCTCCTGATATTCCACTAATCCCAGATGACATTAGAAAACTCAGTGCACTTGGTCAACATGTAATTCTCGCAGGTGATATCAACTGTAAGCACCAACATTGGAACTCACGAATCCGGAATACGTCTGGTACAATTCTTTATGAGGCCTTACCAACTTCAGATGTATATCCAGTTTCTACCACTGAACCTACATTTTTTCCTAGAAATGGTGGTCGACCAGACATACTGGACATAGCCCTTGTTAAGGGAATACAAATAACTGACGGACCGTATGCAATAATTGCACTGGAATCTAATCATATACCTGTCTGCTTATGTATTCATCATCTTCAATCTCTGGACTCCCATCAATTGCCACTCATCTACACAACGGATTGGGACAATTATACAGCAATGTTAGCACGAACCACTCATTGCAATATGCCCTTAAACTCTCCTGATGACATAAATAACGCAGTTGATCTCATTACAGCAAACTTCAAATCTGCTTTATTTCTAACAACTAGAGCTACCAGGAAAGTATCCGACCGACTTGAACCTACACCGGAAGATCTGCGTACTTACATACTCATCCTTATGAAACGCTGGGCTCGAAGAAAATGGCAACAGACCAGAAATCCCCAATTCAAAACCATTTGGAATAACCTCAAAAAACAGATACGCAAAAGACTCCAGCGACAAGTCTCCCATTACTGGTCCAATAAATTACAGACACTTACTCAGCCAAATCACGAGTTCTGGGCACTCACTAAATCTCTGATAAAATTGGATGGAACTAAATCAAACAGACCGCTTCACGGAACTAGAGGCCTAGTATACACTAATTTAGATAAAGCTGAAGTTTTTGCCGACCAACTGCAAATTCAATTTAGCTTAAATCCTGAACCATACGACGAAGACGCCATACATCTGGTCCATCAACATCTAAATAATTTACAATTAAATTTACCTTTCGATCCTGCATCTCTAATTACTCCTCGAGAGGTTCAACGTACAATTCGGAAAATGCGTGGAAGAAGTGCTGCGGGTCCAGATAAAATCTCTGCAATGGCGCTAAAACACATTCCAAGAAAGATGCTAGTCCTATTGACTCGTATCTTTAATGCAATGCTCCAGCAGAGCCATTTTCCACCACAATGGAAAATAGCTAAGGTCATTATGATCCCCAAAGAGGGTAAAGATCCCTTATATCCACAAAATCACCGCCTCATCAGTCTTCTGTCTGTTATCAGCAAATTATTTGAACGCCTTCTCAAAACTCGTTTATATAACTTTGTTCAGGATCACAATCTTTTTCCATCACATCAGTTTGGGTTCAGACCTCAGTTTGACACTGTTGCTCAACTTGTCCGCACTGTGGAAGAGATCACACTTCAATTTAACAGACGAAGTCACACCTTCGGCATTTTTCTGGATACCTCCAAGGCATTTGACAAGGTGTGGCACCAAGGTCTATTATATAAATTACACATACAGGGATTTCAGCACCAATATATTCGGATAATTAAGTCATATCTACATCGCCGATCTTTCTTCGTCCCCATCATGGTAGCCAATCTCAAGAATACCCAATTGAATCTGGAGTACCACAAGGATCTGTTCTGGCGCCCATTCTTTACAATTTATATACTGCAGATGTACCTATGCATCCACACACCAAAATAGCTACTTTCGCCGATGACATAGCTATCTTCGCATCCTCACATCACATAGACTTTGCCTTACGCTACGCCCAAAAGCACCTAAATTTAATGGAGACTTGGTCTACTAAATGGCGACTAAAAACCAATCCGGACAAAACTTCTGTGGTTCATTTCACAGAACGACGTGGCAACCCGCAGCATCAACTTACTCTGTTTGGTACTCAACTCCCATACAGTTCAAGTGCAACTTACCTAGGAGTCGAACTTGATCGTCGACTCACCTTTCGTCAACACATTCAAAACACAGCCAGCAAATCTACAAGACGCACGTGTTCACTATATCCGATACTCAATAATAAGAATGGACTTTCCATGAAATCTAGACTACATGTCTACAACATGATGATTCGACCGAAACTAACTTATGCAGCACCAGAATGGCAGCATTCTGCAAAATCAACTCAAATACAACTTCAGAGAGTACAAAATAGAGCTGCTCGAATGATTACAGTACATCCACGTGACACATCAATAGTTCAGTTACACGAAGATCTGGATATTCCTCTTCTGAAAGATGTTATCGCCTCACATTGCCGATCCTTCTGGCACAGAATGTCACAATCGCCACATGCTATCCTACAAAACTTAGGCACTGTTCAACCTCCAAGATTAACCCACAAAATGCCACATCCTACATAACCCAACTCATATACATCAATTTTTCTTGAAGCCCAACAACTAGCCTGACTGCCGATTAATTAACATCTTGCCTCGCTGACCTTTGTTTCTTTTTAGAGTTGCGACAGTTGCACTCTATTAAAACAAATACGTAAATTCATTCCCGCCATTTCAACTCAAATAGAAGGCATGGGCTCACACCCGGAACTTCATTCATTCACACGTCATATTTTTCCTTCCTTCCATATTATTTTAGCATTTTAACTTCACTAAACTTCCTGAATTGTAACCTGCACTGCTTCAAATAACAAAATGAAGTTGTAGGAAAAGTCCATAAAATACCATATGGACACCAAAGTCAAATATCGAACGAAGATTTATAACTATTTTCCACTAAATAAAATTAGATCTAGCCGGAAATATTCTAAACGAATAGACATTGCCAAGTAGACAAATATCTATTAACAAGGAAACACCCATCTATAAGGGAAAAACATGCCATTTTAAACAGATGAGCTGAACGAACAACTTGAACCGATGATTTCAACCATTAGCACCGTAATGGTTTCTCCTCTCCCTCAACTCCAGCAAGAAGCCAGGAAACGAAAGAAAGGCGAAATCACTTCAGCATTGCAGAGTAGCAAGAACCTACTTCCGATAATTCCCGTATTTCTTTACAAAAATAACTAAAATTTTGAAGACATATATTGACAGTTTCAATTGAATTTTCTCTTAGTACTGACTTTATACAATTCAAATTGTTGTCATTTTTATAAAAAAAAAAACAGATATAATACTACATAAATAGTAGTGAATGTCATATCGACCACTACAAGGAATTATGTCACATTAAAGGGACACAATATTATTTTGTGTCACATGAATTTTACGTAACAAAATGAAGTTATGTGTCAGTGTCAGTCTGTAGAAAAATTCATATTTTTATTGTAATACATAGGCCTTATTATTCTTTCTAAACACTTACTGTTGTTTATGTTATTTGCAGTTTACTGGACTTGTTATACATCCTTTTGTTCGCCTTGTTTATATGTCTTGTTGGTTCTTAGCATATTTTGCTGTGACAACCTTCATGATATAGCAGGTTTCAAATATTCACATTAGCCAACTTTGATAATAATACGAGTATGAATAGATGTTACTGAATAACAGGAGATTGCTGTGGATTTAGCATTGAACGATAAAATTCCATGAAGAAAGAAATAATTGTTTTTGACAAAAGAGGTACATATAAACCTATCTCTACACACAATAGGCAAAAGTTACTTTATGTTCGATTTGTATCATTACATCCAAGCGGCATTGTATGTAATTATACGAGAAACGCTTCGTCACAAGTTATGCACGTTTCGATTTCTACCTGTAAAAGAAACCATTATACAAACTTAATACACCCAATGTCAGTAAACTAAATGTTAACGATCCGTATCAAAGTTTCTTTTAAGCGAAAGAAATGATATTCTGTTTCTTTTTAACAACTGTCGACAGACATTGTTCGAAGGTATGCTGTGTTTAAACGATCACAAATTCAATAATACGTCTGTACGAAGAAGGAACATAATTACATCTATACAAGACGAGACAAATTCAATGAGAAAAATAAAGAGCAGTCGTTATTGCATGTTGTAAACAACATAATAAAATAAACCATTTCTGAGAAAAGCACAAGGTCGGAATCAAATTATGACCTTCCTTTGTTCCTGAGCATTGTTGTGCGTCATTGCATTAGAAGCATATCTCGAGTGGTTTCGTAAGACATCTTTGGAGTTTCAACTTTTCTTTCTTCTAAAATATTCCTTCGTCTTGGTAAAAAGCCATCACGAGTTCCTGTAAAATACATTAACACGTAAACATAGTTTCTGTTCCTTTTGTTCTTTTAAGAATAAAAATTGGTTAAAAGGAAGCTATAGGTTTGTATTTATCCGTTAAGAAAACTGCTCAATACAGGTCATCCCATTTTACGAGGGTCGTTTTGCTTGTGTTGGCAAGTAGAAACGTAGTAGTTAAATACGAAAGTGGTTAACATGGTGATCTCTCCTGCTGCAGCAAAAACATAAATCCAATGGCAGGCAGGCGGCGTATATTACTGATAGCATCAATATCTGGTAGTGTCTGAAGACAGCGCTCTATTACAGAGATGATACTAGGAATGTCAGGGAAGCGTTTTCCTCTTTGGAGCTCCTTCCTCTTTAAGAACAAATCAGAATCATATGGGTTCATATCAGGCGAACAAGAGGAGTGATCTACCACCTACAGTTGATCATTAGTGCCTTCACGTGATGTGACTTATGGCATCTGGCATTATTGTGTAGGACAGTGACAGGCGATCTCAGGACATGTAGCACGTTTGCAAGAAAAGTATCAACAACTCAAAAAAGTACAATTTTACAGGAGTAGGTAAAAGAAGCGACGTCTTACCTAAGGAGCTGCAAAATCCGTCCAACACTTATGCCATCTATCTGCTACCGATGTAGATAGATTAGTGGCATTTTTGTCAAAGAAGGAGAACGCGGAATAAAAGGGAAAAACTTTGAGGTGTTGACATTTTTCTTGTAAACGAGTGATCTGATCTCTGCCTCCGAAATGCTGGACGAAGATGGTGTTCTACGTAGTGACAGTATGTAGCATTATCTATGTTCTATGGTGGAACAGTGAAAATCCAGATATCGTTGCCGCAATATTGTTTCTGGGTTGCCTTACGTTCAAGTGAAAATGGATTTATCCTCTGCCAACAATCTGATGTGGCAGGTCGTAGTCAACGGTGGTCCTGCATAACTATTTGTGACTAACACACATCTCTTCCCCGTGCGACTTGGAACTTATGAATCCAGGCTGTTCCTGGAGCATTATTTTTTTTTGATCGGTCATACGTACACACACAATGTCAACTATTTGTGTATCCCTAACGCACTTTCACACTGAAATTCATGGCTGTAGTCGAGGATATACGGAGGTATACGCTATATATCCTCTGATTAACCTTACACATTAGCATATACCTTCTTCTATGAAGCGTATACCATCTATTTTCGTTTCATTTATTTACTTAATTTGACAATTACCCCGGTGAGAAAATTACGATTAAGTATTTCTGGTTCTACGTGAACGGGAACAAAATATTGAGAAGCGGAAGAGCGTATAACTACAGTATTTTAGTATTTTATCGGTCTTTTGCGAGTCAGTATTTTATCGTTATCTTTTGACTACTATAATAATTTTGTAGAAATATACACATAGTGTAGAGTTAATTTGAGCAGAACGTTGGTCTCTTTGTGTAGGTCTTGAGTAAAGATCTGAATTACAATTTCTAATGTAAGGTAGAAGTTTGACTTTTCCATGTCTTCAGTAAGTCCTATCATACTATACAGATTCAGCAAGTAAATATTATATAGAATTGTAACTTATTTTTAACTGATATGCTTACTTTACTAGCTTTGCAAAGTCTCAACAATCTTCTAGTTTGTCTTTCTCTTAGTGTAACAAATTATGCACGCAATTTTATTGTTATTGCCTCACTGGAAGTTAATTAAAGCATTTTGTATTTCTCGTTTTGTTTTTATATAAATTAAAGTATTTCAACCCTATATTTAATGGAAACACGGTTTCAACCTAAAGATTCGTAAACTTAGCGTATATCCTGCGAAAACGTTGGGACTACAGCACTGGCGAAACAAGTGACTGTAAGAATTTCGGTCATTCATTCATTTCATTTCATTATTTCCTAATCCAATATTTTAGGCTTATTTGGGTATGTATATGTTAAATGATCGTTAATGTTATTTCAGTAAATGTTAAATTATAATAATTTGTCCGTGCGATATTTTGAAGCTCTTTTTGAGAAATAATGTATATTTAATAATATATTTTTTGTTAAATATCCTGTATTTGTTTAATATTCGCAATTGATTGTACAGTCAAACAGTCACTTGTCTTCTGTTACTACACTGTCTACTATCTCGATCATTCTCGCACTTCAGTATATCACAAGTAAGTTATCACAAAACACTGATAAACATCAAATCGTAAGTCATTTGTGATAGTTCCTATCAGCAAGCGCTAGGTAGCAATCTTACTAATACGAGGTAAACGTTCTTCGTACTTTTCACCTAGTAAAATTTTCAATTCATTAATTCACTGGCGAGATATTTTTCATATCTGTAAGTTCTGAAATGAGCTGAATTGGAAGTAAAAAACTCTTTTGAATTTCGAAATACAAATACATTACAACAGAAAATCGAATTGAAAAATCAGTCTATTTTCGACTAGTTGGGGGTGTTGAATTGAGCAGAGTTCGATTCTAAAATTAAACATTTTGAAATACAAATTTCACAATACTTGCTTGAATTCAGAGATCTAAGATTGCGACTTCGAGTTGTGCCGAGTTCGATTCTGAAATAAAAATGTCTGCATTCCCAAATCGTAGTTGGCGATAACACAAAACTTTCATCATAGATCTCTCGTGACTTGAATCGAGGTGACGCAACAAGCTTTCTACTCTGTTTCTGATCATCACCAAGTCTTACATCAATGCGGTTTCTTAAGTCTTATGTTTATTTATGAACAATTATCTGATTTAAATATGTCTTATTTGGGGGATCTGAAGGATGCTAAGTTTAATTCTGAAGTGAAAAATCTATTTTGAGATTCAATTTAGTGACAGCCCAAATTATATAAGGCGAGCTATCTATCCAATCCCCAAAGGAAAATTTCATATTATTCTGTAACATGTTATGAATAAGAGGTATCATATTGAATTGATTTAAATATGCTGAGTTATGGCGTTTGGGAAAGTTCACCACAGAGTAACGACACTCTAAGATCACATACCATACTGGGTCATCTCTTTTTCCAGAGCTGCAATTTGGGCTGCCAAGCTCCTAGGAAGAATCATTATAGCGTAATTTTATAAAGCAAATATATTTCCAAAGATATTTTTATTAACTGTTTTGAACTAATTATTCATCTGATTTTATCAAGGATCGTTCTTAAAACTTCAAAGACATGATTTTTTTTAAAACTCACGTATGGTAGTTTCATGGTCACTCTTAATTCATAATTCACAGACGAACGATGATGATGACCTTTATCATAAGCTTATTCCTTGCAGAGTCATTACATGATGAAAAATGGTGTAGCTGATGAATAAAGCTGACGGTTTGTTTAAAATGATCTGCGGAAGAAGGGCCTATAAATATACTTACGGGCTCCTCTTCGGAAGAAAGCCTTGTGGCATCAGGGGTCGCTTGTTGAATGTATCGTACAATTTACGGAAGATAACAAGGCCTCGCGACACCGCTTTCGCTAACGTCAACACCTCACAATTTCTAGATCTTGGAATTCTGCACTAAAACCATAAGAATTGCTTTTCGACAAGACCTATATTTACAATATTCAAGAACTTGCTCTTTAAGAATTTTATAAATACTAATCGTTATGAATATCAAGTGTGATTGAAGCAAAACACTCGATTCACGATGATCCATAACTGATCCATATACCACTATTTGGTATAACTGTATTTGCTTTATCTAAAAAAGACAAACGTGCAATTACAAAAGTGAATACAATAATTTATACGATATATAAGAATTTCATTTTCTCTTCTTTTATTATGAGGAATTCACCCAAAAAGATGAAATATTTAACGATTTAAGGTTTCTCCCTTGTATCTTCGTTTGATATAATTAATTGTTCAAAATATCGCAACCACTCTGCAGAGGTATTATTTTGCTAACAACTGAATAAGGTAAGTTTTCATGTTATAACACCTCATACATATATTCGCAATATGTGTCACTTTAGGTTTCTCTCCTGTATGCAGAGTTCTTAAAGTTTCTGGATATATGCACGTTAAATAGTACAACACGAGTTTACCACTTCTACGTTAAAATATACACTAAACAGTTTTAAATTGCTTTCGTAGAAATAATCAAAGTTTGATGAAAATATTCTCAAGTTTGAGACGTGCACGAGTCACTGTTCATATTCATCTGAATGTTCTTTAGAATAATGGCAAAATTTTAAATTAACTTTAAAGAATAACATTCTTATCTAGCTGGTAATATCTGATAATGTTGACTTTCATGTGGAGTCTTACAGGTCTCAATAATGCGGTTCTTAACTGTATTATCTATTTGTATGATCAATATAGGTAACGCTTTTATTCTCTCGACGCTCAAAGACTTAATATGAGAATATCTCCTAACGCTTTGATGTTTTTTTATCTCACTATATTTTTGAATGGATCAAAAATGTGTACGAGCTTAATCAACAGAAATGTCCTACTATCCTTTAATTAACAGAACGTCCTACTGTCATTCTTTACAATAGCTAGTTGCATGTTTCATTCTTCTTGAAGATAGGTACAACTAATATGCAGTCTCGGTCAGAATCTTCATATTTCACCTTGAACTTACTGATATCTGAAAACAATGATAATGTCCTACTTTTCACTGAACACTTTGTTCTAATGAAACGTTACGTTTCTGGAACGTTACGTGCGCATTTAAACTTCTTACAAAATTAAATGATGCTGAGGACAACTATAGCTTATACTGTTCAGTTCTTTAAGATATTCTAACTGAGCTTCAAGATAATATGCTTTACGAGACTTTGGTAACAGAAAATTCAAACCTCAGTTCAAAAATATAGTCCTAATTTCTGGTATTCCCTATCCGTCCTTCTACCACAGATTCAATTGCAGAAATAGACATTAGTATTTTGCTTGCCTGGCTTACAAATTCAACTAAGTCGCAATACTGTCTCTCCTTCGGACAGACTCTCTTCGTGCAACCTAACCTTACATTCGGGCTAAGGATATTTTCCTCTTCTGTCGGTACTATTCCTCTCTTAACGATTTACTATCATACGGTGAACGTTACGTAAGCTCCTGCAAGCGATTAGTATGCCGCATTCTACGACTTACGCAGTGGGTGCTACGACTAACCGTCGTGACCTCGCTACAGCTGCGGAAAGTTCAATCCAGGACCAGTGGAAAGATTTGTGACATCCTAGCTACTTGAACTAATTTTAAAAGTATGTAAGTGAACAAATTTTAACGTCTGTCTATCACATGCTTCTGATCCAGTGTTTCACATTAATAGTTCTTTAGTTCTCATGGTCAGAAAAGTAAACTAACTACTGATTAATGGAGGAAGAAGTAAAGCGAACTTTCATCAAACTTATGCAATGATTTTATTCTCAACGCAATATCAACGGGGACGTCGTATCATAACGCTAAACGTCGTATGAGAACATTCACCTGCAAGTAACGCACGGTAAAACATAACTAATGCTCAGAGGAAGTCTCTCACAAATAACTGAATATCAGCGTCCGATCCACTTCCTCTATCTACATGATGTTTAAAAGGTAATACTCATAAATTGAAATGTTAATTTCTCAGCCCGAAAAAAGAAAGAAAAACTACGCAGAAGAAAAAACTGAAAAAAATATCTACTCATGAGCAGCGTAGGGGGCTAGAGACACCCAACTGTTGCACAACATAGTCACAAATGACGAAAGTCGTACTGCTTTTATAAATCATAATCTATAGGGTTTGGTTTATAAGATATACATACGAAATCCTTGCTGAGCTGCATTTTACAGTGATAAACTTTGCTCAAATAAGCAAAGTCAATTATAAATGAATCAATCATTTCATAAATAAGTCACAGCATAAATCAATCATGTTTATGGGCTATAACTTTGATAGCGATTTCCTAAGCGTCATGTTATACGCTCATCCCTTTTTAAAACATCATTTATATCAAGTAAGTTTATGCACATATATTTTGTGAAACTAAAAGAGACCTTCGTCGAAATAAAGGGGAAAATATATATCGTAGTCGCTGAAGATTCTTTTTATCTTTCGCGTGTTTCCTTGGTATAAAATGTTTTGTGAAGCTCGAAAAACAGTGGTAAATGAATGATTGTCTCTGCATCCAGTTTTCCCAAGATTAAGAGTTAACATTTACCATGTGAAGGCTTGAGTTTATTGATATCCAAGTTTGACAACACGAAGTCATGATGCTGTGGTAAGAGTCTCACAGTGCTATTATGAGAAAATTAAATTAAATAGTGATGTGTCCAATAAATCGGAAGGGTGGTGCTATCTTCATTCTTTTGTTGTTCTTGACTTTCGCAAGTCGCAGTAGAACGTAATCCTTGGAATCTGGTGTTCTTTAATCGATTCTACGATTACTACAGCAAATGTGCACCATAGATAGAATTACGTAGAAGTTGTAATGTTTAAAATATATTACATAACGTTTGCGTAATAAAATGATGTTAGATGCATATGTGTGCGAGTATCCTGGAAGAAATGAGCTGCAACGTTATACGAAGTAGATGTTCACATCATCAGATTTGAATAATTTACTATGATACAAAGATGTGTATAAGATTTCTATGTTAATATCTAACAATAACGATAATGATATATATGCATCATACTCCAGATGAACCTATGTTTCCCAGTATAGAAAAGGGACACGATTTGCATAATAAAGATGGTAGGAGTTTACTTCAGAAGCTCACTCCGCGATATGATATTTAATGAATTATTTTACTAGAGATAGAAGATCTGAAATGGGAAAACCCATGTTTAAAAAGCGTAAATTTGAGTAATGATTAAAACATATGGAAATGAAGTGTTTAAGAAATGCTTGAAGAATTTGAGAACAATGCAGATTCCGTTGTAACAGGTGAGGCAAGTTTTCTTTCCTAGTACGACTGTTAAATTTGTGTTTCTAAGTTTTTCTTTTTTCTATTTCTGACGCATCAACAGAACACTAACTAACAAAATATTACTGAAACCCAAAGGCTCAAGTTAGCCAGCTGAAAGTTGTACTGGCGTGGGAATGTGATTTTGGCTCAATGTTTTTTTTATCGTTATACGTGAAAAATTCAAAGTTTCTCTTTAGGTAGTAGCGAAACATCGTATGTTCAAAGGAAGTACGCATTCAATATTCATTCAACAGAAGTCATGACTTATGCAGTTACTAATATTTTTAGGATGACAGATAGGTTATCTTAAAAGGAAGCAGTGAAGAGATCTAAAATGAAGCTTAAAGTTGAAAATTGTCTTAAATATTACGTTATAAGTTATATTCTTATATTATAGTTGACATAGAGCAAACATTACATCAGTAAGTAGAAATAAAATTGTGGATACAGTGAATCACAAATACACATACAATACACTAGTAGATCTAGTAGGCTGTGATTTCCTTCAACATTTGAAGAGGTATCCTGATCAAGGATCCACTACCAATTTATTAAATAAAAATAGATGTATATTCCTTGTTTTAAGACTTACTCTAAAACTGTTGATTTATGCTTACCAAGAATATTTGATAGACTATTTTGTTGCCAAAAAACAAATACAATTTCATAGACTCACAGGCTTTTATTTATTCCTTTGCACCGGAAACTGGTTCTGAGCCGCAGAAAATCAAAAACTTGTTAGGTTTATGTTAAAAGATATTTGGTATCAAAAAGTCCATTTTGTCTGAAATTTAAATTTTCAAAAGAAAATATAAACGAAACTACTGAGAATTACACTCGACGAACTATATTTCGACTTTACTATGTTGAAAGTATGGTGTTAAATGTTTGATGTTTTATGTATTGTTCATATGCTTTTTATTACCATGGTAAACTGATATTAGTCATAATCAGACAATTTCAATATATATCATATTTCTCCACAGCAAATGTTAAAAAAGCGTAGAAAAAACATTCTTGAGCATTCATGTTTAATACAAAGGTGAGAGGAAGTAGATGAGCATTATAAAGCGAAATCTTTACGACAATCAACACATGTGAAGAGAATGAGAACAGAGGAGATAGTGTTTATCTCAGCAACGTTAAAGAGTGATAGTCGAGAAGTCTTGTTGTATAAAATGCTGTCCCGTGGCCGTTAAGAGAAGGTAGTAACTGTCAAATAGTCTGTGCCCTGTGAAGCAAGAGGAAACAATGACCTCGACGTTTACGCGCCATTACAACCAGCAACACTAGATGAACAGTTTACGGTCAAAGTGACGTCCATGAAACTTCGTAAACAGAACACGAGGACAAAAGAGATCAGAAAATAAAAAGAGAAAAGAGGAAATGGAGAGAACAGGCACACAAGTAAAATGCGTTTCTTCTTGTCACTTTTTAGTCGTGATACAGCATAATCAAACATTCTGATCAGCCAAATTTTAGTTGAAAACTTTTTTAAAATTCAAAATTTTTATTGCAAACTTCATACGACTTGAAAGGTTCTGTGCTCCTAAATCGAAAATTTATACTATTTAAAGGGTAAAATATTTTGTTATAAATTGAACAAAGTTTTTTTTTTTTTAATTATGCATATTAGCAAACTTCAAAAATTATTCCTACGCACTGTAAAAATAGCTGCCTCCACTTTTTGGATTAACCTACATTCAGCCAGTTTTCGGTTGAACGTTTTACTTTCTGTAAAATTTCAAAATGGGCATATATGTCTTTTCCAAAGTATTTCATTGAAGCAGCACATTTTTTGAAAGTAGAAAAGAAGAAAATGTAATGTTCCTTTAATTTTTTTTAAGAAAAGGAAAAAGTTCAGGTGGTCGGGTTTTGATCCAGGGTCCACTAGCATACTGGTCAGGTGCTCTCGCCACTTAGCTACGAACGCAGTTGGTGTTTATGTCTTTCCGCGTGATATTCATAGCTAGGATTTTACTGCGCAGGAGGTTAATGATTAACATGTTATAGATTTTGCTACGAGGAATGTCTGGAGAAAAAAAGGAGAGATACGTTTGCTACTGTGTAAAGATTTATACCCAACTTAATTCCTCTTTCCACCAATGCAGTCATGTCGTTCTCGATCCACCAGTCAACTGTTTACTGTTCACAGTGTAAAAGCAACATAAACACTCAAAATCGAGGGGCGTTCAGTGTCAAGCAAGTAATTTTACTCCTGTTATTGGATTATAAAATATCCAACCAAGGCTTAAACTTCATCCACAAAAGTACGTAACCTCAAAACGGCCAGTTTAGCTTACACTTAGATCAGAAAATGACAGCATTTTAAGCGTAAAATAAGTTGAACGTTCACCGACGCAACACTTTGGCCAGTTTTTTTGCCAATTTTCAGCTAACAATAAGCCATTACAAAGAAAATGTTAAACTTTAAAATGGAGTTAAGGTTACCAGTCTTTCCACTAAAGGACTTACACTATATCCACATTTAAGAGTAAATACAACAAAACGCTAATTTTCGACTTTTATTTCTCCATAAAGCGGAGTAACTTTCATCCATTCCGTGTTTCCACTTTTTACAGCGCGCATTCTAATTCCAGAACACTGACTACGAATCTCACATCACAAATTAAAAATCATTTTAATTATCTATACATACAAAAACATCTTCGACCTCGTATAAAATGTGTTTATTTCGTAACTCGTTTATTATTTTGCAAATAGTGACAATTTTGAACTTCATGACTATTTTACACATCAGCGAATACAATTAGGGAAAATAATGGTGCAAAAAGGATCAAGTTGTGTGAATATTGCAATAAAAATATTCAGTTCTGAACTACTAATGTGTGGCCGCTCTTGAGGTCAATAGCTAAAATTTGGCTAGTCAGTATACTTAACCGTGCTCTATTAAATGAGTCACACTGTAAAAAGTGGAAACACGAAATGGATTAATGTTACTCCGTTTTATGGAGAAATAAAAATCGAAAATTAGCGTTTTGTTGTATTTACTCCTAAATACGGATATAGTGTAAGTCCTCTAGTGGAAAGTTTGGTAAACTTAATTCAAAAAGTTTTACATTTTCTTCGTAACAGCTTAACGTTAACTGAAAATAGGTTTAAACCTGCCAAAGTGTTTCGTCGGTGAACATTAACTTATTTTACGCTAAAAATTATATCATTTTCTGATCAAAGTGTAAGCTAAACTGGCAATTTTGATGATAAAGTTTAAGCCTTGGTTGGATATTCTATAATCCAATAACAGGAGGATCGTTAGCTTGCTTGTCACTCAACGCCCCTCCATTCTGAGTGTTTAATTGCTTTCATACTGTGAACAATAAACAGTTCACTGGTGGATAGAGGACAATAAGAATTATATTGGCGGGGAGAGAAACTCAGTTGAGTATAAATCTTTACACTGTAGCCAACGTCTCTCTCTTTTTTCCACTAAACATTCCTCGTAATAAAATCAGTATGTTAATGGATAACCTCCTTCGCAGTAAAATCCTAGCTATAAATGTCACTCGAAAAGCCAAAAGCGCCAACTGCCTTCGTAGCCAAGTGGCGAGAGCGTCTGCCAAGTGTACTAGTGGACCGTTGATCGAAACTCGACCACACAAACTATTTTTAAACTTTAATTTTAAACTAACATTACATTTCTTCTTTTCTAATAAAATTCATAGACATACATTAGAGAATCAAGTAAGGTTGTTTTCTTTAATTATTATTATACCGAATGCAAACACCGAACATGACGTCACGTTAATTTTTTAACCTGTTGATGATTTTACTGCGACGTTAAATTTTACTACCAGTGTTTGGATGAACGTTCAACCGAAAAGTAGCTGAAAGCAGGTTAATCCAAAACAGTGGATGCAGCTATGCTGCCTCCATTTTATGGATGAACGTTGTGTCTCCCATTTGTACAGTGCAGGAATGATTACGCTTCTCAACCCAAGTGTTTGAAGGTCACACATACTACCTAGAATTCCTGAAAGATCGAAACCAGAAGTACAATATAGAATATACAGATAAAACTTATACGAGAAAGAAAGGAACTGTAAAAGATGCTTGAATAGAACTTTAGATATTTTGCACCGAAAACAGGAAAACACCGTACATTAATAAAATGTACATTGAAGTCACACTTTATCAACGGTAGCGAAACAGAAGCAATCACTACACCGTTCAAACGAGTCATGATGTTAATTCACGAAAGAAATACAAAATATCCAATATTTCGACTCGGATCATTTGAAAAAATAAAACAATATATATCGGATTTGGAATTTGAATTTATTATATGGCCTTCAGACATCTCCGGCTGGAATTTGGTACGGGATAGGATGTTGGAAGATAACTGGCCAGGACCTAGTTAGTAGGTACCATCCCGGCATTTGCTTGAAAAAAGAACAGTCAGGGTTGACAACATTGTAAATATGTTTTACCTTCCAATATCCACCATACCATATTGATTTGAATTATCTATCAAGAAAATAATTTTCTTTTATGAACTCTTTTATTTACTCATATATTACTTTTTACCATGCCAAGTGCTGTGATATGAACAATCGAGCTAGTGGTAAGCTTGATGTAAGTGGCATGCTACTCTGTTAATTAAAAGAAGTTACGTCTTCTTGCCTTTATCACACTGTTGTTGATCATCTTATTAGGAATGATACGTTGAACTAGATATCGTCCTATATTGGGAAGAAAACCGTCGTATATTCCATCTAAAGATTAAACCAGAAGTATTTAGTACGTTGGTAAGAAGTCCTGAATAATTTATTAAGAGTCTAATTTGGTGAT
>JAGDQP010001947.1:88763-112314 GCA_022664845.1 Lepisma saccharinum
CTGATGTACTAATAATTGGGTCTCTGCGTGAAATATTGCTACTCATTGCTTCTGTACGCCTTAAGTTATGTTGAATCAATGCTCAAGGCGCTGTACTTAATAAAACCTAATCTAATGTAGCAAGTGTATTTATTTGCTCATATGAACATTTTGCGTTGTAGTATTTATACTCGTATTACTTCTATTAAACATATAGCCCTACATATTACTTTTTAAAGTACAACAATTTGGCGCAATCATCTAAGGGTTAACAGTAATGGCTAAAATGATGGTACCTTTTAAACCGTTTGAGATAGAAAACGGTAATATTACGTTATACTTAGAAAGGTTTGACTCTTATTGTCAAGCAAATGATGTAAGAAAAGATCAAATTAATTTTATGGGTGGTAACAGCACTATGGCTTACGCCCGTCTCGAAAGTAAATGATGTGTCACTCGCTAAAATGAGCTGCTGTACTTTGTTATCAGTGTTTTCACACGAGCATATGAGAAATTACAACAGGAAAATTTGCCTACAGCTTTAACGCTCAATCCAAGTGGGTTTTCCCGCCTTTTTCGTTTTACGTCAATTATTCAAGATACAACTGTTGACATTACGATAGCTATAGAACAAGCAGAAAAAGATACTTATCAATTATATCCAAGCGTAATCGTAGTTTGGATTCGATGCATTTAATCAAATCACAAAATAATGATCGTTTTAGGTCAGGTTCCAATTTTTCGCAAGCTGTTACATCTGGCGTAGATAAAATATGCTGGAGGTGTTTAGGTAAACACAAATTTTGCAATTGCCCAGCATTTAATGCGTACTGTAAATCTTGCGGCCTAAAAGGTCATTACAGTATATCAAGGTCATGTAAAGGTCCACGCAATAGATTTTCTAGAATATCTGAACAAGATAATGTTAACATGGTACAAGATGTGCAAGGTTTAAATAGTGCTATTAACACATTGCGTGTTGACGATTTATTGTTAATTCAAAATGAAACGTCTGGAGTAAAGGAAAAACCGGAGATAGATACATTGCCCAGTATCATAGTTAATGTATTAGGGTCTGAAGTAGCTGCAGTGTTAGATCCGGGATCTCGACGGAACGTCATCTCCTCATATTTAGCGAGCAAATTAGGTTTGCTTATTCCATTGAAGGAAGAACTGGAAACTTTACATCTATTGATTGGTCATTTGATTAAAGTAATAGGGCGAGTGAATATCACGACTGTAATTAATAGAATGAACTTTTTCTTAGATTTCACAGTAATTAATGAGACGTTCGACTACATTATTGTGGGTCGAGATGGTCTTAATATAATAACTCGACAGTGGTGCAAGATGCTAGCTGCAATAGAAAAAGAAGATTTCAGTGCGTTACAATTTCAGGATTGGGATTTATTACATAATAAGTTAGATGTGTTACAGGAATCATTGGATAATAATGTGATTTCATTAAGAACATTGTCGCAAAAGTTTGAGAGTAAAATAGAAGATTTACAACTTCAGTTAGAACATATGAAAAGACAAGTGGCCATTGATAGGCTAGTAAGTAATCCGAAAACTAAAATTTTAACTAAAGATTCTACCACTCAAACGTCAGTTGCAAAATTAAGTCACGCATATACAAGAACAGTCTCAAACAGTAGAGTTGGGTGTTTAGGTTGAACATTTCATATCTAAGTCTGAAGTAACTACCCAAACACTTATTAAAAAGTCTAAGATAAATGAAATAAAACAGGTTTTATATGAAGTAGATGTTGAAATTGATCTAGTCAACTCCAATGTTCAGGCTTCAAATTTAGTTTTGTAGATGAACCTAATTCTAATGATAGACAAATGGATAGGGTTATGAACAATCATAAGTGGGCCAACTCCTAAATTAAAGCATCATGATGATACACTGCTCGTAGCAACGGGTCAGTTATTATATAAAATCGGTGATTCAGATAAGGTTAGCGCAGATTTGGTTACGGACAAAAAAAAGACTGATCAAATTCCATACATTAGCAAAGAAAATAAAGAGAATGATGAGAAATTTGATCTAATCATGCAATCGATTTGCACTACGTCTCAAACAAATATAATGACAGATGAAGACATTTTGGCAGGAAAGGCTGAAAAATTACATCCAACTTTGAGACCACAGAATCTTTTAAATAATGTTTCAGAGCTTAAAAAAATGTTAGAGGGGTAGAAATGCTGTGATATGAACAATCGAGCTAGTGGTAAGCTTAATTTAAGTGGCATGCTACTCTGTTAATTAAAAGAAGTTACGTCTTCTTGCCTTTATCACACTGTTGTTGATCATTTTATTAGGAATGATATATTGAACTATATATCGTCTCATATTGGGAAGAAAGCCGTCGTATATTACATCTAAAGATTAAATCACAAGTATTTAGTAGGTTGGTAAGAAGTCCTGAATAATTTATTAAGAGTCTAATTTGGTGATTATTGTTTGGTGTAATATGGTTTATATATCACCCTAGTTCATGCAACCCCGAATGCACCTATATGTTTCTTATTCTGGTGATGGTATTTTATATTGATGTTCTGTTTTTACTGTCATTGGTGTGCTGTTGAGAAAGTACATTCGCTCCATTTTATATCTGACTGCTTAATAGGTTGGTTGCATGGGTTATCTTTAGTATGTCTACTATATGTTTGCTGACAAGTATTTTAGACATTAACTTATTGATCTATTCTAATTGAAATATACCTTATGCGACTAACTTATCTGTTGTATGTACCTGATGTACTAATAATTGGGTCTCTGCGTGAAATATTGCTACTCATTTCTTCTGTACGCCTTAAGTTATGTTGAATCAATGCTCATGGCGCTGTACTTAATAAAATCTAATCTAATTGTAGCAAGTGTACCATTACCTGGTCCGTACTATACATTACATCACACTATTTTAATTCATATGTACGAAGTTACACATGAATAATAAACAAATGTTAAATTCCTTGCGTAAGAGATAAAAACATCCCTATTTCTTAGCTAAACTTTACTTTAAGGACCCCACGTTCCGCAAGCTATTGAGCTATATATCTACGATCACTAGTACTCATTATCTTCTAAATAATTCAAACAGACACGTCTATAAAAATCCTAGCGACAATCAGTAATCCAAAAATATTACCAAAAGCGATGTCTCTTTATCTTTTCTTTAAATACGCATCGAGTATATCAACAAATGACAAAAATAGCGCCATTAAGTTAATATTTATATTACGACTAGTAATAGGAAAAGTTGATTAATGCAAAAGAATCTTAAAACAAAACACACACACATTTATTATGTCTAAAAAACAATACTTTTTACTTTCTTCTTTTTCAAATATGGCTTCTAGCCGCCGCACAAACGGTGGATACGTGACTTCCAAGCGTCCACTAGTTGTGCCGTCGATACACACCCTTCATTACGCCCTATGCCGCTCAATTCGGGTAAAATGGCGCATCAGATGGTACGACGACAGAATCAAGGGTGCAAAATAGTGAATTCGGATAAACAGTGAGTAGTCAAATCACTGCTATCATTAAAATTTTAAAACTACACATGTATACTAAACTTTTGGTAATAATAATTCAAATCCTGTAAATGTTAAAATAAAGTCATAACAATCAATTCAACTTATTATGCGTATTTGCTTAAATCTGTATTAAAAATTAAAATAGTAACACTTACATTCATTTAAGACCTCTCTTATCCAAAACTTTCATAGTCAACACAAAACCCAAAATCTCTAACTTTCTATGCTTTGGTAAAGCCCACAAATTCATTATTGTTTTAAGTACAACTTTGCTTTAAGAAAAAAAGTTTAAAAAGATATATTTTCATGGAAAGAGCGAAACAGTACAAAATAGTTAATATATTAATGCGCCAATTCTCCGGCTGAAGCATCGAAGTCGGAACGAAAATTAAACACACACACATATATATATACAACTTGGTGTTAAGTGATCAGGGTTCGACTCAGGAAAGCTTTGCTTTCAATTCCGATCTTAGAACGACATGGTGGAGGATTAGAAATTCATTTCTAATTTCGCCAGTTTTTTTTAAATTGAAAATCAAGTTAAAGGGAAGTACATTGACTTCAAATTGAAACTATCGGATTAATTTACTCGGCTAATTTCAATCTGTGGTCGTAAGCTATTGGCACACCCGGTTTAATGTCGCACGTAAGCTATTGGCCATATAACATTCGGATTATTCCGACATAATGTCACGTTTGGTTGAAACTACACTCCTGTTATACTAGGAAATGATTGTTCGGACTCAAACTTAAATCGACTACACGACTCGCTACTGCTAAACGACGTTTATTTTACAACAAAGAGACAGGTCCTGGGCAGACTAATAACGGCTTGACAAACTGGGGTTTAGTAGAGTTCTGTCACATGTAGCAGACATTACAGGTAAAATACTTTAATTATTTTTAAATCAAATAGAATTGTCTCCATATGACAATTTTAGCAGTCCCACAAACATTTAAGGGTGAACCACGAAGTGTCAGGGTGAGGGCTATCCTAAGTTAATACTATGAGTTTCTTTTCATGCTTTTATTTCTTGTTCATATTCCATTTCTTTCTGTTTCCATCTTCTGTCTTTAAACGAAATTGTTGTCAAAGAAGAATTTCCTGATTGCTCAGAGCTTCTAAGAAATACCGTATTAAAAGAGTAGAATACTATTATTCTCTTCCCCTTTTTCTACAAATCTCAATTATCCAGGAAGTTCAGATTCCCTCCGGTTTTGTTATACATTGCTTTCACTACCAGAGACTGACAGCTGTTCTCGACATCTCTCCCTTCTCTTTCTCTTTCTCTCTCTCTCTCTTTCTTTCTTCTTATAATCTGCCCTGCAAGCCTGCAAGTTTCTCGGAAAGTCGCTTCTGAACCCATCATCAGTCTAAGCAGAGAAAGGCAAAATTCTGTCGTTAGATGTATCTTGCTCCTCTGCTTTGGAATCATTAGTAAAGCTTTCTTCGGGAAACATGAGAGAAGAGGAGTGGAAGATAAATGTCGACTCCCCTTCTCTGTCTGTTCGAAAACAAATATTGAGGTCATTTTTTAAAAAATCTTACTTGTTTCTATTCTCTCTCTTCTTGTCTCTGTTCTAAGCATACAGACAGAAAATTGTGGTTTCTGGTAGAGGGAGCAGCGAAGACCATCGACCTCCTAAAAGTGTTGACTACACCAATTCCTCCCCTCTACTTACTCTCTATCGAGCGCCTTTTCTGATTCGTCGAGCATACTCCCGGTTTCATCTCTAGTCGTCCTGTTAACATTAAAGTCTGAAATGTTTCGACGAAGTAAAATAGATAAAAAAAACTGCAAAGGGAGGAGAGAAGTTTCTCCCAAACACCACATCCTTCTCCTCTATGACGTCATACAGAATGAAAGTGTGGTTAGTCGCTCCGGGCTACATAGAGCTCAAGCCAAGTACTCCTCAAAATCCACTCCACGGATTAAACTTCCAGAATTTCGTTGCTTTCTCCTTCTCGCCTCAATCCCAGACGCTCTGTTTCTCAGTCTCTTTGCACAAATCAAAGCAGAGTTGCTCCGCGCCCTCCTCGTCTCTCCTATAAACTCTACTACGTTTCTTCATTTACCCAACAGTTTATGTATACTAAACTCGATGTCTGAATTTACATCTGTATATATACTAACTCAATGTGTATGAGTATACATATACTGTATGTATATGTGTGTGCCGTATATACTTATTGCAGTAGTCAAGCGTGTTTCCAACAAACTTTGCAATCCTCTTTCTCCCTTCCTTTCTCTGTACAGTTTCAATAAAGTTTTGGAAACCTTCCGTAGTTCTGCATATGAGGGCAGAGTATAGACATATAGGCTGCAAATCAAAGTTAGAAGTAAAATTTATCACAGTACTTGGCAAAGGCAATCGAAATAAGGTGTTATGCATGGGAATATTCCGACTGCTGGGGGCTAGCAAAATACAGGAGAAGGCAAAAATCTGTAAACACCGTGGTAAATCCAGACCGATTGGAGGGAGTGAGACCAGATGTTGAATATCGTAAACGTGGGTGAGGATCTACCTGTTAGGAGGATGGACACCATGGTTACCATCTTGAAAACCCACTTGGATTTAGGTCGAGAATTTTAAATGACACATGGTTTTTATCCAGTTTATTCCCAGAAATTCATATGTAAAGCCACTTTCCACCTACGTTTATTTATTAAGGAAACAGGGACACTGAAAGTTGGGATTTGGCGAAAGGTAACGGTTTCTCCATCTCACATTCCCTGTGATTCAGCATGTATGACGGTAATCTTCCATGAACGGATTGCAATATTGTGCAGATGTGTGTGGCGGTTGCAGTACCAGAGTGAATGCAGCTAAGTTCAGTGCGTGACATTCGAAGAGAGCAAATATCACACAAGCAACCGCGTTTAAAATATTGAAGAATTTGAGAAGACGGAATATGTGCGCAATAGGGAATGCTGTGAACGACCAAGGAGCGCAACCAACGAGAGTAGGACAATATCACGTGTGACCACCATTTTGAAGAGCTCCACATGAAGTGCTGGACGATTACAGGCGAAGTTAGCTGACAATCAGAGGTATGTATTACGGGTGCTTCTTGAAATCTGCAATTGTAATAACACCTAAGTGAGGATGACCCAAATAGGCTGTTATAGTTCTTACAAAGGTACTGGAGCGGTGCCATGCGGATCTAATGTTTCCTTTGTATGTTTTGTTTAGCGATGAGATCTTGTTTTACATCGATAGTAAGGTAAATAAACACAATCCTCGATATTTTGTGGTGTTAACCCACCGTGGGCAGATAACAGCAAAGCAGTGGGATATGGGGTACACAAGTTGTGGGGCCTGTATTCATACATGACAACGACTAGTAAACGATCCTAGGACATCTTTCGTGAGAACTTTATCCCCTGAAGGAAAATTTTCTGCTTTTTGCATCACGATGGGTGCAGGGTTCGTTAGGTCTCCTATTTCCTGGATGTTGGAGCGGGTGAGGTGTGCCCTCTCGTTCACCTGACCTCACGTCCCTTTATTTTTTTCTCTGAGGGAATATGAAAGACGAAATGATAACGACCTACACTATCTTCAGCAACGGATCCAGAATACCTGAACCGCCGTTTAACCCGATATGTCTCACAGGATCCATGAGGATAAAAAAAAAACGACTTCCTTTGTGTGTCCGCCAAAATGGTCGCCATATTGAGCACATGCCGTAGGCCACCAAACTCAAAATGTCAGGGTCTCTATCTCCTAAACAAATAAACGTAGATAAGAAAATACTTCACATTTTAAATTCTCAATCTAAATCATAGATGTCGGCTTTCAACATGATTGCCACGGTGCCTATTCTTCCGTTAGATAGATCCACACCCACGTTATCGATACCGGATATTCGGTATCACCACCTCGACCCGTTTTAGATTTACCAGGGTGTTCCCAAACCAATGTCAAACACTAGTTGGTGTTAAAGCCTAAATCTTTAAGTGGTATTAGAGGTCTGCACTGGTTCGGGCCTACAAAGCATAGATCACTTCGGGCTCGGAGTGCAAAATTTTAAATACACAATGATATATCTCGGGCCTTTTCGGGCCTAACTTTCTAAATATACTGTACAACGATATTTATCGTACCGTTCTTTCGGGAGAACTTTTAAAGTACATCTAAATTTGTAACTCCGGTAAAACAGCAGACTCCCACACTAGAAACCTGATTATCACTGTGCAATGGAGAGAAAAACTGTGTAGTGGAGGGAAAAACTAAAACCAACAGAAATAAACATGCTTAGCTTGTCAATGAAAGTACTGTTTCTTACGTTGAATTAAAAGAACAAAAGCTTTCGGAACAAGAATTTGCACATACGTACATTTTTTAAAAAATGTTTAGAGTATTCATAACGTTTGCTAATGTACTACTAAACAATGATTGATCTCCACGGCTGAGTCTGAGCTGAGTGAATACATCTCCTGAGAATTTATATAAATGGACAATGCTGTTTAGAGAATTCATATAGCTAGTAAGTGTAAACAAAAACTTTTATTTCGTTGTTCTCTCTGAATCACGTAAGCTTTTAACCGTAAAATTTAACCTCTAATTGCTGTATATCAAAATACAAAATTGCATTAATTATTAAGTTTCAGTAATTCGGGCTTATTTCAGGCTCATTTGATTATCACACGGGCTCGAGACTAAAGGCTAAAACATATTTCAGGCTCAGGTCGGGTCAGCACGGGCTAAAAGTTCCAGCCTGTGTAGACCTCTAAGTGGTATATGAGTAATTAAGTTAATGCTTTAATTTAAGCAATTCAATGAATTTTGTTAAGTTGATTTAAAATATGAAATTAACTTGGTTACTTAGTAAAAGTTTTTCTTTTGTAAACTAGTCCAATTGAATTGAAATTGTCTTTATTGAAGCGGGCGAGGTTCAGCCTATAGCTGTTCTACCTAGGGTGGCATCAGTCTCGTTTTCCTCTCGAATTTTTAGGACAGTCTTCGTCTTGGTCTCGTCTCGGTATAAGTCGCGGTACGTTAGTCTAGGTATTGTCTCGGTCTCGAGAGGCTCGAAAGAAGGCAGACTTTAAAAAGTTGCCGTCCCTTGACTCATTTGAAATAGATACTCATGCTTTCCTATCTTAGTACAAGAACCAGAATATTAATATTAGTTAGGATATATAGAATACCAATAAACGAGATACATGAAAATATTTCTATTATGGAAACGGATACATGTTATACCACAAATTGTGAATAAAATTTATCAGAATGAAACAAATTGTCGCAAGACTTCTTCTGGTATAAAACAACATCAACAAAAGCGTTAAATTACTATTATCGACATTCATGAAAATAAAGCTTTTAGTCTCGACAGGCAAGTCTTGGTCTTGTCTCGAGAGATAAATTTCGGTCTTGGTCTCGTCTCGAGTAAGTACTGATGCACAGTGTCTCGGTCTCGTCTCGATTCCTAGATCTTGATCTCGGTCTCGGTACTATGCCTAGTTCTGGCACCTAACCCCGGTTACAATATTACAATAAAAAATAAGAATAATGCACAGTAACTACTAGTAAGGGCAATACAACAATGGATGTTGATGGACATCCAATCCCAATGTTTAGTGTACGCACACAACATATTGAATTTTAACTTTATTTAGTATTTGGGTAACTTTAGTTCAGACCGTGATAGGGTTGGGTAGAGGATGTGGAAGGAAGTTGTCCAAGGGCTACTTTTGATGAAAGCATCCCCATATTAGCCTGGTGCGGCTGAGGCAAAAACTTCAAAAACTTCAGTCACGTAAAATTCAATGAGAACACGAAAGGAGAGAGAAAGTATCAAACCAAGATATTGTAACTTCATTGAAATGAATAACTTTATGAAATATCTTTTACTCCTAAACTCTCATAATTGTTTCATTACTCTATTCTGAAATTAATTTGGTTGTTAATTGAGCAAATATGTTTTCTTACATTGATATTATTTTCATTGTTACATACAAAGTTAAATTTTAATTATACAGGGTGGACAAAAATTCATTGTCAAAACTCTAGGAACGAAAAGTTCTCATCAATAAAAGGAAAAATATGTGTCTTTGTAATTTGTCGAATTCCACTCAGTTTCGGAGCTACAAGCTGCCGAAAGCGTGGGAAAATGAACTTTAGAGCTTGATATTTCCAATATTATTAACAGTAGAACTGCGGGGTCAAGGTACTTTCAAAGACATCTAACCTGCTCTATCCAAAAATGCATATTTCGAAATTGTGCGATGGCTGCGCAAGGGATTCCCCAAAAGACCTAAGGGATTCCCAGAAATTCTCTGAAGTTAAGGTAGGCCGAAATGTACATGATTTTGACGACTTTTAAGCAGGTAACGATAATTCGTTTCGGCTAACTCGATATCTCAAACAGATTCCATTTGCCGAGTGATTTTAAGTAAAAATGCGTGGTTGCATAGCCAACAGGAGTCAAACTATGCTCCGTATTGGCATACATTCAACAAACTATTGATCTATTTGTTATTAATGAGACAGAATGTCATTGCAACTCTGGATAGCAATGGTTAATCATGTAAACAGTACTGTGTAAGGTAATAGACGACGGTCATAGATGTCATGTCATGAGGCAGAGTTAGAGTTCCGCGTTTGAGTTACAACTGAAAATCAATTTTTTGACATTTGAAGGCAAGAAACAAAATCTTAATGGAAGTGAGATGGGATAAGGTTCTTGGTTACTAAACGATCCATAAATACAAAGTGTGTGTGTTGTTTTTTGAAATCGTGATAAGGGAATGTCACAACTTTATTACTAATTATGAATGAAAAAGGAAAGAAATGAGACTCGTTTGAATTCAGTTGACATAACCTGCACAATATTCCAAACACATTTAAACTTGATCGTCCTCATGCCAGTTGTACGGTTGAATTATGGTATCTGAAAATATTGAGATCTTCGTAAAGATAGTTGAACGAGAATGGTGAAGTGTGGTGGCGTTTTAATTTGAAAATTTAAGTATTGAAATTTGGAGCAAGAAATTTTTAACGAAGATTTGTGTAATTCCAAAATAACAGGTTATAAATAATTTGAATTTTGCAAAAGAAACTATCAAGCGTGGTTGCATAAAAAGGCAGGTGTAATTTTTTATTCTTTTTATACAGAGTATTACTTAAAATAATTCTTTAAAGATTAGGAAGATGAAATGAAGTTCATGAATAAGCAGGCAGCAATGTTCAACGAAAACATTAATCGTATCATAGTTCAGAAGAAAAGTTTCGGTGAGTAAATGTGGAGTTGAACTATTTAATTATTATTATTAGTATTATTATTATTATTATTATTATTATTATTATTAGTAGTAGTAGTAGTAGTAGTAGTAGTAGTAGTAGTAGTAGTAGTAGTATTTGTGTGTGTCTTTCCAAAAATATGTTCATCTGCACATGGATGTACATAGCCGAAACCGTTTCGAACGCAGGTTCGATCTTTAGCACAGAATGCAACTTTACTACATATTATGCACTGGCATTCAATCGAAATAAGTTTTGTCTTATTACCTGCCCCATTCCTTCCCTTGGAAAACTGATTACTTACTTGGTCTGTGGCTTACGTAACTCGCAAGTTCATCGCCGTAGTAACAAACGTTCGCCATCGGGATCTATCCTCGGCAAGATCGTCAGTTTTCATCACAAACACGTACTTCTCGAAGATCCCTTCTAATATCGTCCTCCCAAAGTCGTCTCGCTTTCCCCAACGGTTTTTTTTCCCTGAGGCTTTCCAACCCAGATGGGATATCTTCGTTTTTCCCCCATCCGAGCTACATGGCCTGCCCATGTTAGTCGTCTTGATTTCAATATTCTTACAACATCGGGTGAGTCCTACAGTCCGCGAAGTTCTTCATTATGCAGTTTCCTCCATTCTCCAATCATCTCGTCCCGTATATATTTCTCAAAACCTCTTTTCAGACACTCGTAATTTATGTTCATCTGCTAGGTTTGTACTCCAACTTTCGCAACAGTATTACCGGCACAATAACCGTTCTGTATATTTTCAATTTCAACTTTCTTGATACTGATCGCGAGGTTAGGAGTTTCTGGACTAAATATAAACATGCGTTACCCGATACTAAGCGACTTTTTATTTCTTCCGTGACCTCATTTTACTTGCTACGTGTGCACCCAAGTATTTAAATTTGTGTACTTTCTCTATGACCTAATTCTTATGTTTTTATTTCCTTCATTCTCTGTGTTTCAGATTGTTATGATGTATTTTGTTTTCTCTATGTTTACCTGTAGACCTATCTCATTGCACGCTTCTACTAAGACATCGGTGTTACTTTGTAGTGCCTCTATATCTTCTATTAAATCTACATCATCCGCGTACACGAACAGTTGACTAAAGGCATTCAACGTTAGTCCCTTTCTGCCCTCTTTTATTTTTAAAATCGCATATTCTAAAGCAAAGTTAAACAGTAGTGGTGACAAGGCATCACCTTGTTTCAATTCGTTGCGAATCTTGAAACTATCACACATATTATTACGTATCCGTACTCTGCTTATGGGGTCTCACAAGTTGAACAAGTTTCTTCGGAATTCCAAATTGTACCAGAATGCTGTATAGCTTTCCCTTTTCAATAGAATCTTAAGCTTTCTTAAAATCAATGAATAGCTGGTGAACAGTCCAATTGTATTCCCATTTATTCTCCATAGGCTGTTTCGCTTCAGGTTCTGCAAAAGAAAGACTTCACGCTTCACAGCTAGAAAAAACAAGTAGAGATGGTGACATCTAGTGCTAAGGACGTCATTCACATCATATGGATTGAAATAGCATAGAAATATTTGAAATGTTGCAAGTTTAGCAAAGAAATTCATGCTGAAATTTACTTTAGTAAAAAAAAAAAATAATAACTTGGTAAACTTTATTTTATATGGGCGATTCTACTAACTTTTGACTTCGGCTCGTCACCATTATCCGTCACGCTCTAGTTAAATTCCACAATCACAAACATCAAGGGCTCAACCGGGATTCAAACCCGGAACCTTTGAGTCGCTGACTTATCGCCCTAACCCACACAGCTACCAGGTCGGCCAAAATTTACTTTAATAAAGCAACATTTGTGCTATTCACGAATAGGAATGATTTTGTCTTCACAGCATGTTATATACACCACTAAAAGTGCTTAATAACACATGATCATCTAGAAACATATTCAAAATTGTCCATATTGAAGAGTAGGATTATTATATAATTGTTTGTCCCTTGTGTTTAATATTGTGTATATTGGCACTCCAACCCAATCTCCTTCCAGGTGTTAAAGTTTTATTCTCCGCTACTGTAGATGTAGTTCTAGAACGCACTTACGCAATCAACTTAATATCGTAGCCAAATTATCGAAGATCGAAATTGAATATACAACTATATACGAAATCAATGTGATTGACGAAGTTACACCCTCAACTTACAGTTATAAAGATTCTTCAAATGAAACCAGCCACCTCAGTTTGATCAACAATCAGTGTTCGAAGTGGGAAAGAAACAGAGACAAACGTTTTCCTAATATTTGCCTAGACAAATCAGAAACTGATATAAGAGCACGTATAGCATGTGTTTCAGTAACGGTATGCGTTTTGCTCTCAAAAACCAGAGCCGGTATGCCATACCGGTGCATACCGTCTCACTTCGACTACTGTCAGCAATGATAGCAAACAGCAGTTATCCACCAGGATGACGCTATAGTCTTGGTTTTAGCTTAGCAATCTTAAAAATAAACCACCTTAGAAATATTCATACATTATTCGGTCATAATGACTATTTGTTTCAAGACTCTGATAAGGTCCATCTAGCGATACTTACGATAGATTCTAGATATATAGACGTTCTAATAGTTTCATCCAATCAAATATTCTAAAATATACTAACCTACAGGGCGATTCCTCAATCTTGAATGGGTTTGAATGTTACAAGTAGCATATTTCACAAATAGAATCAAGTAAATGGTAATGCACAGAATTCACTTGTCGATATTCCTCTCACAATTATTATATCCAATGATTCTTGTTAACCCTTTTTTTTCTAATTGGTCTCAATGTCTTGTTATTTTTGTTGCAATTTTACACTAATTTCTTACCTATTTTGTTGCCTGAGTTACGTACAATTCGTTCAGTTTGTAAAGAAAGTACTTGTATAAAGTATTATGTTTTCTTTAGGAATTGCCAGTAGATTTTGTTCATTTTCAGAAGGACTGTAACTGTTAATATGCACGTACTCACACCAAAACACCTGGCACCAAATGGCTTAGTTGAGCAAAACGTAAGGCAGGGTGGGGACTAGAACAAAGTGATGTAGTGTGGTTAGGGGAAAGGGTGAAAGCAGATGGGATTATAAACACGAGCGAGACTCCTGCTAATTGTACAAAAGGAGGAATTTAATACACCAATGGGTGGCTAAATAAACATGAACAGATACACTTATCTCGCCTGAGGCTTAAGTGCTACGCCACCGTCGCAAGAGTAAACAAAGGTGATATCTTTGGCCAAAAGCGGTTGGTGGTGTCTGTGGAAGTTGAACAACCCCTGCCACCTGATTAATGGCGAGAGAGTTATCCACGCGTTAATATCTCGCCACAGTGTGCTAACTTCTTCAGAAGAACCGTCCCCGGTCATATCTGCCAAGAAGGGAGAGAAAGAGGAAGAACGACGAGGACATTATTTGGACCAGTTTTTTGGGCCGTGATCTTTCCCTGTCCTCGTCTCTATTGGTCGTTTACAGGATGGTTTAGTAGTGACGAAGAAAAGGTATCTCCCTCTATCTATTTTTTCTTACAATTCTGTTGATGTAGAAGGGAAATTCACGTGCCAGCGAATACTGGGTTGGTGAATTCCTTTAAACAGGAAAAGTCAGCTAAATGTTGAAATGAGTTTCATATTCAACTTCGCTTAAAGCATTCTCTGATAAATAGTTTCAATTACTGTAACCTGATCGTCTCATTCATTTAATTACGAGGGATCTTCTAAAACTTTTCTCACTTCTATCGTTTTGAGGGAAAGAGAAGGAGCGGGGTGGATATTCTATGGTGGAATGAGACCAAGGTAAGGTTGTTAACCACAAAGTTAGTTTAAAAGTTACTATGCAGTGGTAAAGATAATAGCGAAACTTGATAATTGCGCCAAGAAGGGTGACGATCAATGCCCCGTTTCTTCTGAGAGATAGATGGTAAGGTATACAAATTTCTCAGCACATCTCTTGTCAGTGAAGAAACAACAATTCCTCAGTGAATGATGAGTGGATGGAAGAGTTCACTTCCCTTCAAGTTTCTCTATTCTGTGCAATTTAAGCTGTACTTGGACGAACTCTTTATATTCGTATGGCGAGTTTCAAACATTTCAATGTAACAAGTGCTCACTGTTAACATTACGAGAAAAATATATTCCCCCGTTCCGAATAACTGACAGGTTTAAAAGACAGGAATGAAAGTGACACACAATATACATATATATATAGGTCGTAGCTCAGTTGGTAGAGCGTTGACTTAGGAATCGGAAGGTCCTGGGAACGATCTCAGTTGTCGCACATCCTGGCTGAGGTTTCTCCTCCGTAACACCAGGCAAATTCAGAGGTGGAACCTTCAAAATAGGCCCTGGCCGACTTTCTTCCAACATCCTTTCCCTTACTATATCCCGGCCTGTGCCATAAATGCCTAAAGGCCACAACACAACTCAAATTCAAATTGAAACGAAATATATGTTCAATGTGTCCTTACGCAAAATAGGAATACTTTGTATTTCTCGTGTTAAACGCATAGAAGATGGACCCGATTCTTTTTTTTATTTTCCTTTCTTCCTTCCATCCCATTATTATTAAGTTGCTCATACAGCTCATGAATATCTGCATCTACCCAGCAAAAATAGTATTACTGGTCCTGAGTTCTCATACATTAAAGAAGAAGAAAACATATATTACACGTTTAAAGTTGGAAATTCATGAAACTTGAGCATTTTTGCACTTATGTTTTTGCCAAATTATATTCTTTGATGTCATGAACTTAAATGAATAAGTCATTCCCAAAATTCTAACTATTTTCAAAATTATTAATACATTTTGTTAGGAAATGCAAATATTTTATTGAAAGCTTAAGTTGAAGCATTGTCAATCAGTAAAACAGCTAAAAATATGCATTTATAGTTCATTATGATCATATTAGTAACCAACTCCTTCGAGTCGCAAAAAATAAAATTTTAACTTTAGCACTCAATATCCATTCGTAACAAACATATTGTTCATTGTCCAGAAATAAGGTTTTTGTATAGTAAAAGATGAAACTTTTTTAAATTGCAAAAGACGTTAGTTTGTGGGAACTTTGAAATCACTGTGGATAGATTATTGAAGGATACTTGTTAGAGATCAATATGTTATTATTTATCCATCCCATTTCCAGAATAAAGTAATTTCCATGGAGTTGACGTTTTTGTCTATTCTCGTTGCCATGTTCTCTACAGTAAGAATGGAATTCTACAATGAAGCATGAATGAAGTGTTTGGATTCTGACCATTATTAAAGGAAACATAAATGAAAACAAAATGCAATGATTATGAGTTTCATGGAGTTGATGATGAATAAATGAGACACATTTTATGCTAATTCTACTGTTCCACAATAAGTAGATTGTAGTTCCACTCAAACAAAATAATGGCTGCTTCATGTCAAGCGCACGCGAAAATGGCGTGCATAGTGTTACCAGCATAAACTTGTACTAAAACTGCTTTGTGAATCCGTGGAGATGGAAAAAGCGGGTTTCATGTGTTTCAGTAAATGTAATTATTGTACTAATAGGTTTACTTTCGATTTAATTACGATTCGTGTTCCGAACTAAACTATTGTGAAGGATAATTGCTAAAAATGAACTGGGAAATTAAATACAGATATTGAAAACATGTCTCAAACGTGAAAATGAAGATTAGTTTCATTCCATGGAGTTGACATTAAGCATATTTAGAGTTTAATCACAAAAATATTACTAAAATATGAAAGTGGACAAAAACTGTTCCAGCTATAAGACGTGCTTTACGAAGAAAGTAGAAGCAAAGAAAGTGATTTCGGGTTCATGCTTTATACCACAAAATGTCCCATCTTTGGAGACTGACCCTGATATGGATAACTTTCAGAGCAGTTTTGAACTTCATTTAATTCAATTCATGTTAGTGTATATTTGACACTTTAGGGAATATTATTTGGCAATCTAGAAGAGCAGACACTCTCACTTTGTATGAATTTTGTAATGAAAAGTTTCCACATGAAACATTTTTTCTGTGTCTTCCTTTTCATGTCGGCAGCAAATACTTAGCTAAACATTATATTTAACAAAACTCTATCGAAACAAACTACGAATAGTCGAGTTTGTTGGGTCCAAAGTTAAAGTTTTCTTATTAGTACAGTGGTCTGCTTGGTTGTTTTGTCACTGAAAGGAAAATTATCTGTAACTTAATATATTTGATTTATCTCTCTTGGACATCATCATACAATAAATATATACAAGTATGCACAAAATTAAGATATTTGCAGAGAAAACTTAGTAGTTAAGGTTAAAGGAAATCAGCATTTAAAGCATTAATATTTAAGATGTGCAAATGATCATCTGCTTAAAATTCGTAACTAAAGCAACTTCATATTTAAAAGCAAAAAAATCGGTGTTGATCCAGCATCGTGAGGACAATTGGGGAGCTGCTGAGAATAAAAGACAGATCACAGTAAGAGCTTCGACTCTGCTCTCCCAACCCGTTTAGTCAGCGTGGGAGCAGTAGACCAACTCCTCCCTTCGGGGAGAGGCCTCATCCAGTAGTGGATCGAATATGGCTGTGATTTATTTTATCCTCTTCTAACACGAACTCCTTTCACGAGAAAAATACAAAGATGTGGAATTCTTTTAATGCATGATTTGTTTAAGATAATAATGAAGAACACAACGGAAACACTATATTGTATTGATTTCATGAATATATGATAATTCACTAGTTAGTGTCAGTGCATATACAGAATATTAATATCCGAACAAAAACACCAGAGGTGCAAAAAGTGGAGCCAAGTTCTTTAGCCCTAAAAAGGTGTGAAATGGCAGACGGATGAGCTAAGTTCCTTGGTGACAGCATGTAACAGGAACAAAGGAACTTCGCGCGAGCTGGCAAGATCCTTAGGGTTGGTGGCGGTGGACGTAGTGGGTTTTAGGATCCACACCACCCTCATAGCTTGAGGATCATGAACCTTGCCACCTCGCCCCAACTTCAAATTTTTAGGGCTACGCCCTATTTATTGTGATCAGACTTTCTGGGGACAGCGCCCCATGCTGTGCAGACCTTTTCCCATATCGCCTCGGGGGCTGCACGCTCATAGCGGTGGTTTGATCGATTTATTGAAACGTTTTCGTGATGGTACACCTTCATACCAAATTTCGTTTCTCTAGCATCAGTGCTTTGGAAAATGGTATTTGGGCGGCTATGTTGAATTAAAGAAAGCGATTTTTAAAAAGTTTTCTTAAAATGCCGTTACCTACTTGTGATGGTACACCTTCATACCAAATTTCCTTTCTATAGCTCGAATGGTGTGGGAAAAGTTTTTGTGCGGCCATTTTGATCCAAGTTAACAACTTTTTCAAAAATGTAAATTATTCCTAAACTACTTTTGTTAATACACCTTTATGCCAAATTTCATATCCCTAGTTCAAACGTTCTGGAAAATGGATTATGAAGTCTGTCATTTTGGATTCAAAATGATGTTTTTGCAGATGATTTTTGTAATTTACTAGTGATGATATACCGTTATACTTCGAAATTTCATATTTCAATTTTTAACATCTTTTTTCTTTCAGAACCTCAAAAACGCTGATTTCGCAATAAACTCTTGTTCCTGTATAGAATGCTGACGTTTTGTGACACGCGGAACTCGGCTGCATGCACTGCCGTACGTGTTGATACTCCCCTCGATTCGCTCGCGTCGCTGCGCCAAAAATCCCACGGCAGGCCGCGCATCGAACTTGAGGAGTTTGGAGGAACTGCGTCTTTTTATCACAACCAGAATCTGCAGTGCACTGCGCTACATGATGCAGATATTCCCTCATACTCCAGAGCGCTGCGTCCGAATGGGGAAACTTCTACATTATGCCTGTATAACATGCTCCTGGCAGTGCTAACGTTTGTGACGAGTAAAACTTGGTGGGACACGCAGGAGTATTGGAAGTTGGCGCGAGGAACTAGGATCATCCATATTCCATTTCACCACTTTTAAGGTTGAAGGAGTTGACTGGACAGTTTGCACCTCTGGTGCTTTTGCTCGTATTTCGCAGCTTTTTACACTTGTGTAATGTATATACTCGCTTCGCCTCATTGGAGCGCTGCCTCCAGAATTCCAAGATGGCCTCGCTGGGGCGCACCCCTTTATCGCAATCAGGCTCCAGCTGGGAACTGTACCCTAGTAGGGGAGACGAGCCGAATTTATTCTAACCTACTCGTAATTGTACACCTTCATACCAAATTTCGTTTCTCTAGCTTCAGTCGTTATAAAGTGGGGCTTAGGCGGGCATTTTGGATAAAAGATGGTGAATTTTTTAAAACGTTGTTATGTTTTCCTAAACTACTCTTGATAATACATCATTATGCCAAATTTCGTATCTCTGGCTCAAGCAGTTGGAAAATGGATTTATGACGTCCGCCATTTCGGATCCAAGATGGCGTCTTTAGAGATATTTTGTAATATTTTCATAATCTACAAATAATGTTGTACTGTCAAACTAAATTTCATTATTCTAGCGGCAGCCGTTTAGGTTGTGTATTCTTTAAAAGTTTAGGGTTGGCGCCATTTTGAATCCAAAATGGCGACTTTTTCAAATTTTTAAAAAGTTTTCTTAATTTGCTATCAATGATGTAGTTTCATACCAAATTTCACTGTTCTATCTTTAGTCGTTTAGGCTGTGTATTCTTTGAAATTTTAGGTTTGGCGGCCATTTTGAATCCAAGATGGCGACCTTTTCAAAATGTCGGAAATTATCCTTTATCTACTTATCATCCTCTACCTTCATACCAAATTTCATTTTCTAGCTTACTCCAAACACCCTAAACAATATGATGAGTGAGTCAGTGAGTGAGTGAGTGAGTGAGTGAGTGAGTCAGTCAGTCAGTCAGTTAGCCTAAAATGTGCAATTTCAGGGGTCCACAACTAGAACACAGTTTGAGATACAAATATGAAATTTTGTACATCTGCACATGTTTACCATATCTTCTTAACGGCAAAAGCTCATATTCCTATCTTTAACATCTTTTTTCTTACGGGGCTTTGGAATAAACTCTTGTTCCTGTATAACATGCTTCTGGCAGTGCTGACGTTTTCTGACGTGAAGAACTTGGCTCATACACTGCCGTGCATGTTGATAAACAAAATAACAGCTATTGCTGTTGTAATAAAAATGTACCTTTAAAAATATGGAGATGAATTGCTAACTATTTTTATAAATTCATAAATAATAATCTACGTTCCTTACTACATCATTTTTCACTTTTTTAAAAGCTTATGCTACTAAGTTTTAAATTATTCATGACATGAAAAATTGTGAAAATCTTCATTTATAGAAAGTTGTCGAAAGACAGGTTATTTGATATTGTAGAATGTTAATATTTTTGGGTGCTGTTAAATAAACCAAGGTTTTTTATGTGGACAGGGCACGCAGCTCGAAGGGGAGAAAAATGAAGATTATGTTCCATCGTAATTCGCAAGGTGCCATGTCCTGAGCGCACGTGTCCTGAACGCACAAGCCAAAATCGTGAACCGAGCGCACAAGCAAGTATCTGACGTGTCCTGAGCGCACCGCAAGAAAGACTAGTTGGCCTTGAAGGGCAGGAGGAGATTTTGTGAAAAGGTAAACTTTAATAACTGCACATTAAGAAAAGAGAACTGTAAACTGTAACCAATCATATTCAATAATACGTATTGCCATGACAAATAAGGTAGAATAGTAAGCTCTCTTATTTATAAGGCCTTGATAATAAAGAATGATGAAAGTGAGTGATGAAGGAAATTGGTGGAATGACAAAGTGGGAGGAAACAGGAGAGTCCCGAGAAAGCCCACGAGTACGATGTTGTCCACCACAAACTCACATGGTGTTATGCTATGTTTGTATTCTAGTTTCAATGATACTGGTTGTTTAAAAACCGGGTGGGAAACTTTTGAAGGGCTTGTTACTTGGAAACGACTTGGAAACCAAGCCTCAGGGAACAAAATGTCAAAGAGTGTTTTAGCTTTAACTTTACATGTAGAATCACCTCGCAAACGTTGTAATGGAAATCACTAATTCCGGCGAACAATGCCAAAAATGTACTTGACAGTATAGAAACTACAGAAGGATATTCAAATACTCTTTTTATTTTAGATACATTATTTTTGTTTTGTGCATTTCTTGAAAGTATTTTGCTTAGAAATTTACTATTCAGATGTGTTCAGTATCTCAAAATAGTAGACCTAAACTGATAAATGAGAATAAAGTGCTTTAATGTATTTTGACTTTACAATTTACTATTCACATATGTTTAATACTCATAATTAGAGATATTCAAACACACGCAATAATTAGGCATTATATATCGTAATTTGTTTCAGATTTTGTTCCATCTAAATATGTTCAATAGGTAAAATTTGAAGCACTCAGACATGGTGAGGATGGTAACTAAAAATTATACTTTAATTGAGTAATACACACTACACGAAATGAGATGAGGTTTAGCTAAAACTTTCTCGTCTCATTTCATATCTCTTCGCGCTTATGAAACGAGACGAAACGACATTCAGACAGGCAGTTGAGTTATGTTTAGAAACCCTACACTATCCCTAGATACACTAGCTAAATGGTGCCTATTACTTTTTTACTTCGATGTTCCTGATATTTCTAACAATAAAGAAATGCTTACATAATGTCCCCTTAAATTTTGTCCATCATTGGAAAAACTGGCTTGGATTTTGTCCGCTTGGATTCTGTCACTTGGATTTTCTCCCCGTCCCTTTAAACATGTTGTTGTACTATCATGGCCAAAATTATGTTCACATGACTTTGTTATACACGATTTTTCTCTAAGCCTACAAGATAGGCCACCCAACTAACGTAGAGTGGGCGGTGTGTGATTCTGAGAATGTGTGCGTGAACGAGTAAGGGTTGGAATTTTCGTTTCTTTAAGAGGAAACATTATCACATGTCCTGGGTTCTGGAAAGATGTTCATGATTTCTTGTAGTGTGTAAATAATAATAGAAAAACGTAAGCAAGTCGTATTTCAAACAGAAAACCTAACACCATTTTTATTTTAGGTGGGCCACTAGTTGAAGTGTATTGAAAAGTTTAATTCAAATTGTCCAATAGAAAAGATCCTTACCGAACATGGAGAATAAAAAATGAACTTAAAACCTATGGTTTCTTTCTTATTTCTTTCTTAATGAATTCCATAGAACACTAACGTTATGCATGAAAAACAAGAGAAAAGGTCTGTTTCTATCAGTTCTGAAAAATAGGGCACGATATTTATCCTTTAAAATTTCTGATATTATGTTGTTATTTACGTTATTTTGTGTGTGCGTGCGTACGATATTGTGTGTGCGTGCATGTGATAAACATTGAAATGAGTATGCTTTCTTCCGAGCGCCGTACCTTACTTGGTAAAACGTTCGTTTCGTTCTCCGGAGGTACTCGGTTCGGTACCAGCGGCTGACTGTCCTGACTTAGGTTTTCCCAGTGTTTTCCCACTGAGCATAAAAAAGGTTGCGACAACGAATGCCGGCCAAGTGGCACCTTTTTATCCCATAATCGTGTCTGGTAAACAGACCCCCTCTTTCTCCTTCCTTCGTCTCGCCCATAATGAAATCAGCAAACATCATGAGCACGTTTTGTTTTTCAAAATAGACATGTATTGGTATCGATAAAATGAAATAATAGAGGCGAGACGAATCAGTATACATAAGTTGATGGAGGGAGAAATTTTAACACATACAATGAAACATTGAAACCGATCGTATATCTGTTAGACAGAGGCAGAGAACTGAGAGAGAGAGAAAAGGGGAGATAGAAGAAGAAGAAGAAGAAGAAGTACAGATAAAAATTTGGAATTTAAATGTAGTTAAAATATTAAGTTCAGTTCCCACAGTAAAAAGTTCAGTTCCCACAAATCAAATCTAACAGCAAGAGAGAAGTAACTTTTGGATTTTATATTTTTTCAGGGTTATTCCAATATATAAAGGGTACTTCAAACATTCATTAAGTCACTTTCACAATGGAGACCAAACTTGGTGGTCAGATTAAATACTCATGATTCTAGTGAAACTCCAAAGTTTTGAGACACATCTAGGATAATGTCAAAAGTGTAACACACATTCTTTGTTTGCGCGAGGCTAGTTTGCGAATTCGGTGAGGCTTATTAAACATACTGGTTCGGAATACTTTGTAATCTCCGAAATTCCCAGTTCATAGATTTTCCAGACCGAGTCAATTGGTTTACGGGGTCACTTATGTTTGGGTCAGACCCTATCACCGGGTCATCAAAAGTGGCCCGGAATTGGCTCTGGAACACGCACAAAAAGAGAGAGTTTGTGTAAAGTAAGAGGAAAATAGAGAGAAGAAGAATAGAAAGACGCAGCGAAGACACGATAACAATACATCAAGAAAGAGAGGAAGAGGGAAAGACCAATGAAAAACATGAAAACTAGATTATCATTATGCCAAATAGCACACACACTGTTTGCTCGGATTATGACCAGTGATGCTTTCTTCTCCACAACCCGAAGATAAATCTCTGTTTGAATACTCCAGTGTATGCGAAAAAGAAACTGACTGGTGGGGAATAGAACCCATGTTTTCAAATTAGAAGTCCAGCACGCTAGCGATACACCACGGGTGAACCTCTAGTCAGATGGTGCCTAACATATGTTATAGTATTCCTTTCTAAGGATAATAACAGGAAAAGTGTATATTTCTGATCAATGACGTGTTCTTAACCCCCTGGGACTTTATTTGGACTTTCCCAACCAACATTCGTAAATCGTC